>CAIGRP010086569.1:0-10393 GCA_903798385.1 Fraxinus cuspidata | reverse complement strand
TTTTCGAAAACGCGTTTTTGAAAACAAGTGAAAAATTTATAAAGAAAACCCAAAACGACAAATTTGTCGTTTTGGGTGTTTTCAGTTATAATCAAGTCAAAATTTTCAAAACGCGTTTTGGGCGTTTTCAAAACAATTTTTCAAAATGCCAAAAAGAACACATTTTCAAAAATCTCAAAATGGACACTCAAAACACAAAATACAAAATAAATTCAAAACTCAAAACTGAAACATAAAGAGAACAGCCCCTTAATATTGCAAAGAAGTGAAATCGAGGTACGGTGTCGTACTGCAGAAGCGAAAGAAGCAGTGTGTATTTGGCGCGTAAATAGAAAATTTATGAGCATTTTTAAATGACATAAGTGCTTATAAGACAATTTTGTTAATTTTTAGATCAGGCAGTAATTATTGATGAGCTTTTGTTAAAACTTAAATTAGATTGAATTTATTTCAATCTTGTCCTCTTCAGACTGACTGGGTATTTCGTAATATTTCTAAATAAAGAACACATTTTAAAAAATCTCAAAATGGACACTCAAAACACAAAACACAAAATGAATTCAAAACTCAAAACACAAAACTGAAACACAAAGAGAACAGCCCCTTAATGTTGCAAAGAAGTGAAATCGAGGTACGGTGTCGTACTGCAGAAGCGAAAGAAGCAGTGTGTATTTGGCGCGTAAGTAGAAAATTTATGAGCATTTTTAAATGACATAAGTGCTTATAAGACAATTTTGTTAATTTTTAGATCAGGCAGTAATTATTGATGAGCTTTTGTTAAATTTTAAATTAGATTGAATTTATTTCAATCTTGTCCTCTTCAGACTGGCTGGGTATTTCGTAATATTTCTAAAAACAAAGCCCAAATACATACAAAGCATAGTCTTAGATATCCGTTGAGCGCCCACTCTTCATTTCAGTCTCTACTGCTAAAACCTCCAAACGCCTCAGTTTTCCAATTTTCACCAATTTTACCGTTAATATAATTTGTCCTCTTCATGGCATTTCATATTTTGTAGTCTCATTTTTCACACACTACAAGCACTAACGGAGCTCCACAATTTTGCCGGAAATAATGGCGGTTTCCGGCAAGTCCTCCGGCGAGAACCAGACCTCTGAAAACTACTCTTCCAATTTTTTCACCTACAAAACCCCAGTTCTTGGACAAAAACTATACGTCGTTATCATCGCTACCGTCGTCATTGTGCTTTTCATTTTCTTCTTGATTTTCCTTTTCCTCCGTTGGAACCGGAACTCGAAACGGCGCCGCGTTGGTGTGAAGCACAGTTCAGGTTTACTGCCTCTGGTTCGTAATGAGATCACGGAAATCAAAAGCTCGGATCAAGCTCAAATTAATACAGTCGGTGTAAAAAACAAAGCGTTTTTTATACAGACAGTGGTAAAAGGTATTGTAATCGAGTCTGATGGCAAAAAGGGTAGTTCGGAGAGCAATGAGTCTAGTACAAGTCGGAGCGAGTCCTCCTCTGCTATGTCGGCGTCCACCGACGGGCTGAGTAACATTGGATGGGGTCGATGGTACAGTTTGAAGGACCTGGAAATCTCAACAAATCAATTTTCGGATGATAATGTGATTGGTGAAGGAGGCTACGGTATCGTTTACAGAGGCGTTTTGCACGATGGCTCTGTTGTTGCCGTGAAAAATCTCCTAAACAACAAGTAAGTTTATCATATCAGAAGACCGTAAACATAATTTTATTGATTTTTTTAATTTTCAGTTCATAATTGAAATTTTGGTTCATGATAATTGGTGAATTCTTTTGAGATTTTATTTAATTGGAATAAGAAAGTGTTGTAATTGCACGAATGTTTGGTTGGAATTCTTTTGTTTGTACATAAAGGAAATCAAAGCTTCGTAGATCTGGATTGGAATGAATTTTTCTTTTTCTGAAAACTGGATTGGAATGAATTGAGTGTGCTGGTGCCTTTTTGTCTCTTTTGACTATAAGAAAAACTAAAACTCTTCCTTTTGTTTCTTTATTCCTCCGTGATAGTATATTTTATTTTACTGAACTTTTGTTTTCCCCCTTTTCTGGTTAAACACCTCTTTATCCATCCTTTTTCCTTTATTAATTTTCCAGTAGCAGCTATGACTTTATGCTGGTTTAGGTGAATGATTTTTGGCTTCTATAGAATATTTTTAAGGAACAACTATTTATTGATGGAAAATATTGTCTTTTGGAATCAGTGATTGGCTTGCTACAGAAAGTGTCGGGTGAGATGGACGATATGTTCTTGATTGATGGATAATTAAGTTTATATTTTCTGGCACCAACTTTTGCATTTGACAATTGCAAAATTCGAGAGTGCCAATGCTAATAATGTTGTATACAATGAGAAGCAACAGATAGATCTGCATAGTGTTGGAGAGCTATCTGTCAACAAATACCAGGACAGGGGTGCAATTGTTGTTTTCAGTTATGTGGAAGTTTGCATTAGTGGTTGCTTCATATTCCAGAGAAACTTTTCGAAGAGAATATCATATGTGAATGAGTTCATTAAACCTTGTAATGAAAGAAATTGATTTTAACATGAAATCCATGTCCAACATTTTTTATTTTTCTTAATTTTCAAAATGGCATTTCTACTAACCAGCAAACAATTGATTAAGCTTAGCGAAACTTTATTTAATTGAATCGTATAAAAAATATGCAGCGATTATGACTTCAAGTTTCTGCTGAACTTCAATCGAACCCCAAGCTCTTTGAACATCGAAACACATTATCTGTTCAAACAGGTATTCTGATTCAATTTGATGCTCAGTGATTCACTTGTTATAGGGGTCAGGCAGAGAAGGAGTTTAAGGTGGAAGTTGAAGCCATTGGAAAGGTAAGACACAAGAACCTCGTTGGCCTGATGGGTTATTGTGCAGAAGGTGCTAAAAGGTACATGTCACTTGCTGTTGAATTTCTCTCTATTAGGTAGATATCGCTGTCTTTTCCTAAATTAATAACTACGTTTTCTTTTCTTCCATTTAGGTTGCTAGTTTATGAGTACATTGATAATGGCAATTTGGAGCAGTGGTTACATGGTGATGTGGGGCCTGTTAGCCCTTTGACTTGGGAGATCAGGATGAAAATTGCCATTGGGACCGCAAGAGGGTGAGATATTTGTGTCTCACAGTCTATTTTTACCATGATGTTTATATTTATATTGGAAATGAGACTCAGTTTATTGGAAATAAGACTCAAAAACTAAGCAGAGAGACTGGTCAAAGACGCAATCATGCACTTTAATGAATCTTTGTACATATGCATCATCTATATTCTTGAACTTTATATGTCTTGCAAATGCTGCCTAAGGAAAAGGGTACTTGTTTGATCATATTGTGATTAAAAATCTGTAGGTTATGTCTGTAGGTTATATTTTTACCATGACGTCTGGTCTCTTGTGCCACAACATTTGATTAATCTATACTCTGTATGGAGTGTGTCGAATATTTCTTCAGATTTAGTAGTTGTTGGCTGATCACGTGCTCGGAAAAAAAATTCTTGGATGTCCATTGGTCAATTTTTCCGTCTACATTTTTTGTATGTTCATCTTATCTTCCAGTTTTCTGTAACATATATGAGTTGGTAAATTTTTCCATAGACTGGCATACTTGCATGAAGGATTGGAGCCCAAAGTTGTGCATCGTGATGTGAAGTCTAGCAACATTCTTCTAGACAGGAAATGGAACCCGAAAGTATCAGATTTTGGACTTGCCAAACTGCTAGGATCCGAGAAAAGCTATGTTACAACACGAGTGATGGGAACATTTGGGTTTGTTCCTTGTTGACTTCAATAATTTGATTTTCTTTAAGCAATCAGCATGAAATATAGTTTTATTTTTCTATATCTAACTACGCATGTTGCTACAGATATGTCTCCCCTGACTATGCAAGTACTGGAATGCTTAATGAGGGGAATGATGTGTATAGTTTTGGAGTTCTTCTCATGGAGATAATTACTGGAAGGAGCCCTGTCGACTATTCCAGACCACCCGGGGAGGTGAACTAATTCTTCCCCTGGAGTATGTACTTATATTTATATCAACATACTTACATTTCCTAACTCTCTTTACTAAATCCAGATGAACTTGATTGATTGGTTCAAAGCGATGGTAGGAAGTCGTCGAGGTGAAGAGTTGGTCGACCCCCTCATTGAAATTCCTCCTCCTTCCAGAACATTGAAAAGAGTACTTCTGGTTTGCCTTCGCTGTATAGATTTGGACGCCAGCAAGCGTCCAAAGATGGGGCAAATTGTTCACATGCTTGAGGCAGATGAATTTTCTTACCGTGTGGTGAGCTTCATTACCTTTGTTTGTTTTCTTAATACAATTGAGTGTACTACAACTGTGTAATGCGACGTTTTATAGAGCTTAGATGGCATTCTGTCCTAATTCATTGCAGGTCTATTCTCATATACGCTGTTTCGATTTAAACCAACACCTTAGACGGAGTCCAATTTCTTTTAAGTTCGAGCCACTTCTAATATCAAGTTGAAATATAATCTTACAAAGTCCTGGTCGATTTTTTTGTCTGATCCCATATGTGATCTTTTATCATTGAATAGTGCTGAACAAAGCCAGTTTCCTAACTTCGGATGCAAATTGATTTAATTTCTTTCATCTGTTTGGGAGGGTGAATATCTCATTTATTAGCCGTTTCACACCCTACAGGAACCTCGGTCTGCTCGTGATGCTTTGCATCCCCTAGCAATTGGCAACAAAGGAATTGGTGATTGATGATGATCTAGGTGGATGGTAATTGTCAATGTGCATCTAAAAGTAGTAACTGGTTTTTATTGTCTGTCTATTTTTATCCAAATTAGCAAAGATAATATTGAAATTTTACTATCGAGATACTTTTTTGGTTCTTATTTTTGCTTCCGTCCTGTCGTGTAGCCTTTTGCCTATGGAGTTTTGTAAATATTTCTACTCGACATTAATAATATCAAATTTTTTTCTTCGTGAAAGTTAAATATAAGTCGCGTGTAAGATTTTTTTTTTTTTTCTTTTTCTGTTCATTTTTTTATTTTTTAATTAGCTCTGATTGGGGCCATGCAATGTTTGTCCGTTTGAAAATCTGCAATAGAATGATTAAAATCAGTGCGGGATTTCAGCATTGTCTTGGCCCAACATCATGGGATTGTACCGTAGAAAAAATCAAAGTGGATCCTCAATTGATTATTGCCCCGACATAATATAATGATGTATACACGCTATAACATAGTGGTTGTGTAGTGCAAATGTTATTGCGAAATGTGGTCGTGCCACATTATTAGGGACCCTAGACTCGTCTCTTGATGGGCAAAAAGGAAAGTATGATCAACAGAAAATGTCGTTCAGTTGTTAGGAGAACCTCTCAAGTTTGCAGGAAAACCTACTCAAGGCTAAATGCTCTTATCTCTCAGTTAAGATTGAGCTTCTTGACTCAAAAACAATTTATCTTGATTTCACTAAAAGAGTTACATTCTCTCTACGGATGCCCTAGACTCTAATTGTGTTGAACCTTAATCCGATTGGGAAATTCTAATTGCCTCCTCTTAATCGTAAGAATAATCTTGTCTATCATTGATGATGATCAGTTTAGGTGGCAGTGAACCTCGATTCAATATCCGATGTATTAAAATGCACAACAACTTTATCAGATGATGAATCAGAGAGTTATTACTATTATATTTATAACACTTCACACTGTATTAGCTCTTTTTAGCAAGTTTGGATGGTACATAACGCCTCATTAAGTGATATGAACTTTAAAAATGGAATAATATTGCTCATCTATAAGGAAGATGATCTTCTATCTATGAGATAGTGATGTCACTGTCATATTGTTCAATAAATATAAATACATCCTAATCACATTAAATAGTGTGAAAGTGATCTCGCTATTACATAAATTGATGATCATCTCCTTTAGATTACGCTTACATTACGTCTTGCGATGAAGTATCAAAATTTTAATGGGAACAATAAATCTCAAATTCACGTAATATTCCAGTTAGACTTTTTACCTTTCAACATCTCGAATTAAACCAAGAAGACCTTTCGTTACCCTTTTGCTCAATAAAAAAAACCTGTTTTACCATATATGAGGATTTGACAAAGAGGTTAGAATCGAAAATGGCGTGACTGCATACATGATAGCATTCTAATCTATTGGTTGAAATGAGTTCTATATATAAAAACTTTTCACATTTGAATAATTTATACTTAGATCACGTAAATAAATAAAAATTGATAAAAAGTTTATAGAATTATAGACCACACATTATTAAGAACAGGAAAATTATCAAGCAGGTAGAGTGCAAGAATTCTATCATCATATTGATTCTTGTGTGTGTATCTCCTTCTACAGATTGATTACATTATATAGAAAAAATGAAAAAAAAAAAAAAATATCAGCCTAAAAGGAAACTATACAACAGCCTACAAAGAGAATCTATACAAACTACAAAAAAAACACATATAACAGAAAAGATGCTATATCATTATAGATTTCCTCTTCCATTTATGGTCCAACTTGTCATCCACGTGTACTTGAGAGTGCATGCTATGCTGACTACCGGGTTGACTAAGCTGCAGCTGATTGTTATTTTCTAATAGTCCCCCGTAAGGTGGAGAGTAGATATCTTCTACTCCTATCTTAAGCAAATGAGAGTAAAAAATAGGAGAACTAAGCATTAGTCAAGAGGTCTGCAACTTGTGATCCACTACTAACCTAACAAGTGGTTATACTTCCATCTTGAATTTTGTCAAGGATGAAATGAAAATCAAGCTCAATGTGCTTAGTCCTTTCATGTAAAACAGGTTTTGATGCAATGTGAAGTGTAGCCTTGTTATTCCAAAACATAGTGGTCGTCTCAGAATGTGTAATATGCAAGTCATGAAGTAAATATCTCATCCAAGTCAATTCACAGCACAGATTAGTCATTGCAAGGTATTCTGCCTCTGCAAATGATTTGGACACAATTCCTTGTTTCTCTGACTTCCGGGATACCAAAGAAGACCCAATAAACACGCAATAACCACTGATCGACCTTCTTGTTTCCTGTCATGCTCCCCAATCTGAATCACAGTAACCTGTAAGCTGCACGTTCGATTGAGCAGAATAAAACAAACCTTGTCTTGGAGCTCTTTCGATATTCCTTAAAATTTTGTAGGCTGCATTAAGGTGCGGTAATCTAGGGCTGTCCATGAATTGACTCAATAGTTGTACTGAAAAGGATATGACAGGTCTTGTTATAGTTAAGTATAGTAATCTTCCAACTAGCCTTCTATAGAGTGATGGATTAGGAAAAAGTTCTCCTTGCTCTTTAGAAAGCTTAAGGTTCTTATCAAGTGGAATTCGAGTTGGTGCTGCCCAATTTTACCTGAATCTGTCAAAATGTCTAAGGTATACTTTCTTTGGCACATGTGGATGCTGCGATCTAACCTAACTACTTCAATCCCAAAGAAGTATTTCAGCTGTCCTAGATTTTTAATTTTGAATTTCTTATGTAGGGAGGTCTTGAGAACATCAACAGAGTCAACATCAACAAAGTCAATGCAGCCGCTGGCCACTATAATGTCGTCGACATACACTAGGATGACAGTAAAGAAATGTTCTGTAGTTCTTGTAAATAATCTGTAACAAGGCTTAGATTGTGAAATACCCTGCTCAATAATGAAGTAAGACAGCTTAGAATACCACTGTCCAGCAGCTTGCTTAAGGTCATACAAACTTTTCTCTAGTTTGCAAACTTTTGCCCATCAGCATTAGGATAACCCGGAGGCAATTGCATGTAAACTCCTTCCTCCAAATCTCCATGTAGAAATGCGTTGTTTACATCAAATTGGTATAGGTGTCATCCCCTGACAGCAGCCACAACCATCAATGTCCTTACAAGAACTAATTTTGTCATAGGAGAGAACGTTTCATGATAATCGAGTCCTTCCTACTGTGTGTATGTATCCCTTAGCCACTAATCTAGCTTTATATTTTTCTGTAGTCCCATCAGCATTGAATTTAAATTATAGACCCACTTGCATCCTATGACTTCCTTACCAATAGGTAGATCAATAACCAGCCAAGTATCATTTAACTTGATAGCATCTATTTCGGGTTTCATAACACTACACCACTAGGGAGATTCTAGCGCTTCTTGGAGATTTCTAGGTTCTGCATGAGTACTGATAGAACAACAAATACCTTATGGGGAGTGGAGAGATTATGATATGACAAACAGGTCTCAAGAGGATAGGAATTACCTAAAGGAATGGTGGCCCTTTGCTTGACTAGAACCTGTAAATGGGGAAGTAAAGCTACCTGTTGGCAGAGAAAATCCTTAAGATGTGTAGGAGTCCTCTTGATTCTGTTGACCTTCGAGGTAAAACTTGGTTTTAGGATGGCTCAATATCAATTCCAGATGCATTTGCAGGTTCAGACGACTCGTGGTTTTGTTCTAATGAAGAAGGTTTAAATTTTTTGGGGTAAAGGTATTGAATATTCTGTTGTTGCATTTTAGTCTGAAGCATTTTGGTCTGAAGTGTTGATAGGAGAAGGAACTGGGCTATTTATTATGTGATTTGAGACAGTAGGAATTTCATAAATGAAATATGTATTTGAAGTTGGATTTAGAATGCAATCAACACCGATGATAGTATTCTGTTTATTTGAAGTTGGATTTGGAATAACATCAACACCGATGATTGAATTTTGCTTGTAAGGAAACACATTCTCATGGAAGATAACATTCCTAGAGACAAAAACCTTCTTTGTTTCCAAATACATTAATTTATAGCCTTTGATTCCAAACGGGAAACCCAGAAATATACATTTCCTAGCTCTAGGATCAAACTTATGTCTTCCATTTACTAGGGTAGTAGCAAAGGCTAGGCATCCAAAATTTTTGAGATGGGTGTAATTTGGTTTGGTTTGAAAAAGAATTTCAAAAGGTGTTTTGTGATCTAAAAGTGGTGTAGGAGTTCTATTTATAGGATAAACAGCTGTGAGAACACAATCACTCCAATATTTTAATGGGATTTCACTTTGAAATTTTAAAGCTCTTGCCACATTTAAAATGTGTTGATATTTTCTTTCAACTATAGCATTTTGTTGAGGAGTATCCACGCAAGTTTTATGGTGGATGATTCCCTTTTGTGAGTAAAATTGTTTCATCTCAAATTTACCTCCATTGTCTAATCTAATACTCTTAACTTTGCATTGAAATTGTGTTTCAATCATAGAACATAAACTTTGCAAATCATATCTGAAATTCAGCATATATACACAAGTACATCTACTAAAATCGCCCACAATAGCTGTGAAATAACGAAAACTATCATAACTATTATCATTACATGGTTCCCAGAGATCACATTGTATGAGATCGAAATATCTTTCTGATCTATGTTGGCTGATATGAAATGACAATTTCTGTAGTTTGGCTAAATGACAAATAAGGCAATGCTGTTTGGTGGATCTAGTAGTGTTTTCAGGGAAACTGAATTTGGAATAGGTAGAGTGTCCTAACCTATGGTGCCGAAGGTCGAAATCTTCACCATTATTGAAGACAGAAAAAGCATATATGGGTGCCTTTTGAGTCAGATAGGCTAATTTCTTGTTCAAGGCAAGATGAGACACTCCATTTTGCATCAGATGGTATAGTCCTTGTTTTACTTCACCCATTCCAATCGTTTTCCAGGTCAAAAGGTCTTGTATAAAGCAACAATCAGGGAGAAAAATGAGGTAACAATTCATGGTTTGTGTTATTTTCCTAGCTGATATGAGATTAAAAGAAAATGATGGAACATAAAGAACATTATCTAAAATGAAGGATTTTGAAAATTTTACTGTCCCAAGGAGAGTAACAAGAACAACTTGACCATTTGGGAGAGCTACTAAATATGAAACTTTAGTTTTTATTGTGGTAAAAAAAAAAAAGATGTTAAGCAGATCATATGATCCGTGGATCTAATATCCAAGGTACAGTTGAATAAATTAGGAAGTTTAGAGCTAAAGGCAGAGAGATATAGAGATACACCTGAAACTTTTGGCATCTCACCATCACCAGAATGAGTTCGAATGACAGTTTGAACATGATTTGCAGAAAGAATGAAGGTTTGATGGGTTTGTAGTTTTAGCAGTGCTATGAGTTGAGCATATTGCTCCTGAGTTAAAGGCATTTGAGATTTGTTACTTACTTGCTCATGGAAAGGATGCATAAGTGCAGTAGACTGGTTTGCAAAGGATGTTGATGGCTTGTTTCTCCCTTCTAATTTGTGGCATGATGGATGCCCATGTAGCTTGAAACATTTTCCAACTGCATGACCAGGCATTTGGCAATAAGAACATGCTGGTTTGTTCGGATTAGCCTTAAATCATCGTTCAAGAGAATGCCCAACTATCTT
>CAIGRP010086558.1:0-18142 GCA_903798385.1 Fraxinus cuspidata | reverse complement strand
CCAGCATAGTTGAAAAATGATTTCATGCTTCAAACGTTATCGAAGCAAGGTCAATTTTTTATATGATATATGTATATGAATGTCATAGTCTCATTTAAAATTTCGTGATTTTTAGTCAACATTTGCTAGGTCAAACAATTTTTATTTTTCCGCTGCTGCGCTATTGGTATTACTGATTTTTTCTTCCGAATGTTTTCCAAAATCAAGTTTTACCGTAATTGTTCAAGTCTATATAGACAATTATCTCACATCATATATTTTTATAATAAATTTCCAACTTCAAATTTTCCTTATTTGAAATTTATTTTGGTTGACATTAAAGAGCTCAAATTAAGAAGATTTTTAACGCTTCGAGTTACTAGAATTTGGGGCGTTACAATTTTTCTTTTGGAAGTGACAAATTTATAATTCCAAAAATGGAAAACATCCAATAAAAACCCAAATTAAATCACTGTCAATGCATTTCTGTTGCAAAACGTTACTGATTAATCAAGTGCACCGTCAAATAAGAAAAACAACAAAGATCACTGCCTTTCAGGCTAATATACAAGTACAATATTTATTGACCAAGCATGCATAAAAAACTTACTCCTTTTTAGGGAAATAGGCATAAGATTTATAAATCGATTCACACCTAATATTCTGAGATAGAAATATAAAGACAACTTGAGCTAAAATACATAGCATTCTGAAGAGGCAGATGAAACGGCAATAGGATCATCATGTTTTGGAGTCTAATGCTAAAATGGTACTAAGATTCATGGGATTCATGTATTTGTCATCACCAGTCAAGAGCCGTTGCACAATAATTCTGTTGGCTTTCTCAGATGGATGGAATGGATCCCAGAATCCATACAAATCTCTGTTTGGGCACAAGTTGGATAATGGGGTGCACAGTCCAACCCCATTGTATGGCCCTTGTCCACAGCATGCTATTTTGGAAGTAACAAATCCTGTCCAAACATATAAACGTTAGGGTGTTGTGAGCATTTTTCGAAGTGTTCATAAACTAAAATATATAGAAATGAAGGGTACATAAGTGAACAGTACTTGTTAAAACTTCAAAATGTATAGATAAAACGTAAAATAAACAATTTATATACATGAGCCAAACATGGGCTTAAATTAGCTTTGGTGATTACAGTTGCTTATTTGTTTCGATTTTCGTATCGAAACTTATGTTTCGTGTAAGGGAAAAAAAATTATCTGCATAAGTAAAAGATGTTACTTAATTTGACAGAGTTAGACTATCTAAAAATAAGCAAGTTATCTATTTTAAACTTTGTCGACCAAGAAAAAATACGTAGCTTATATGTTTTAAACCAAACTGCTCTAAAAGTTACTCTTTTCACTCTCTTTGCAACGCACGAGAGAGGTCCAAATCATATGTACTATAATTTCCATAGAATTAATATGGTTAAAGAAAATAAGAGAAGGCTACAAAGTAGTTGAAGCTTTAACTCTTTACGTTCCCTTACGAGATGCCCTCCCACCCCGAAAAGAAAAATAAAAAATAGTTGGTGGTGATATCAGATTATATACCGTAGGCCTGAGGATTATTAATAAAGTCGAAGCTCATTTGCATTGTGTTAGCAGAAGTGAAGATATCAGATCCAATTTCACTATTAAGACCGTTCACCATTTGAACCAGTTGTGGATTGAACAATGCAGCAGCCCTCTGTAACTCCACATCACATTCACCATTTCTGCTCCTTTGTGCCAATTCTGCTGGCACACACCCCATTGGTCCTGTTCCTGACACAATAACCCTTCTAGCTCCCAATTCATAGAGCCTCTGCCATAATGTGAATGATTTAATTAATATTCACGTCCCGCGTACTGTAACTATATAACCAAGTTATTCATTTTTTTTTTAATCGTAATTCAGGGACAGAAAAGTTATATATATTATGTGAAACATTACCCTTAAAACCTTGCGATACTCGGAGATGACGTAGCGGACATAATCAGGGAGAGAAAATTGTCGTGATCTAGCCGAAAATGGCACCAAATAGTAGTTGTTGACAAAATCATTGCCACCAAGGGTAATGAGCACAAGAGCTTCATTCACTAGCCTTTGAGTTCCCGCAGAGCCAATTAGCCTACTAACACGAGTCTGGTACTGCTGAAAGTACTCCAGTTGTTTCCCAATTCTAATGATATTCAGCTGCAAAAGAGAGAGAGAGATATTTCAGTCCAATATAAAGGTCCTATAGGACATATAATAGAAAATGCCAATCAATCTTTTTCAATGTTTTCATTTTTTCTTGATTTGAAAGACCGATTTTAGAGCTTTATAGAGTAAATGAAACTGACATATAATTAAAGATTAAGCTATTTGTACATTCAAGTATGTACATCTTATTTGACACTCTATGTATAAAAAATCTAGCATTTATTTGAAAAAAGTGTTGTAAAATCAATTTTCAGAAATCTGTCAAGAATATCAAACTAGAGGTAAATAATGATGTACATGTAACATGATTCTATAATTAATTATAGGAGGTCAACCACAATAGCAACAAAGTAAGCCTCGATTGCAATAGATATATAATCGTCTAACGTCTACTAGAAACTTTAGAGCAACAAGAGTATGTAAAAATGGGAAACATTTAGGTCCTGAATTTCTGTTAGTAGTTTAAGAAAAGAGATGAAGCTAACCACTCGGTCAGATTTGATACATAATGCAGAAAAAAGGATATTCCAAAATGTTAAAACATTAAAATCTGAATCAATACAGACACTGAACATTGATTAAGGAAATGAAGTAGATGAAATCAACATACAAACTGTATTCCAGTGTCGTTGAGTATTCCCACTCCAGCAGAAGCAAAGTTGGCGCCAACAAGAAGATTATTTCCCTTCAGCAATGGATCCAGGTATGCCCTTGTTGGTTCCATTCCCAATTGCTCACCTGTAGAATGAACATTTAATACATATTAGTGTTTCGATAATCACGTACGCGGATAAACTCAACCATTTCATCTAAAAGCTTATTAAATTTAGTCTCATTGCAGGCCCTTCATGTGCATGTCGTATTATTTTTTTATAGAATACTGTACACGTGTACAATTATCATAAATAAAAACGAACTTAGAACCCAGGTGTCATACTACGTTGGACACAAAACCCGTGCAAAATAAAAGAAACTTGTATGAATGTGATTATAATGTAAAGGATTGTAGAGTTTGAAATTCTACTGAGGATATCTGGAATGTTGAGGCCATTAGAGAAGCGGCCAGTTGGACGGTGAGTCGGATAGTCGATGCCGTAAGGGGGTGAGTCTGCACGAGCAGTGGTGGCTAGGTAGTTGTTGTTGCCATTGTCAACCAGTGAATCGCCAAACACAAAAAATGCACGTGCATCAGCTCGAGGTGCCATGGCAAACAGTGCTAGAACAAGGTTAAAAACTATCCATAATGCAGAAAAAGAGAGTGAGCAGCCCATTATATGTATAATTATGGTGGTTCTAATATGAAAACCCTTGGATTTTCACACTTTGTTCTGCTCTGAGTTTAACAATGTAAGATAATGGCCTTATATAAGCTGGGGGAGATTGTTGAACTTCAATAAATAGAATGCTCTACCAAACCGTCAACAGTGTGTGATGGAGAACAAGATAGAGATTAAAATAAAAAATAATGTTACTATATATAATGGAGTTATATAATGATCTACATACAGATGATGTATGAAAAACAAGTGGAGATCTTTTTTTTTTTTTTTGAAGAAATTTTGACCAAATCATACGTCACATGTACGTAAACCATTATATAAACTATTATGTACATGTAACAAAACCATAAAATAAATATAGAGTTACAAATTAATTAGGATTAAAATATATTTTAACTTCAATTAGATTAAATACGATTAGTTTTGATATATTTTAGTAAAAGTTCATTTAATTTTAGTTTCTTTTGGTTTGTTTGCTCTATAAATAAGGGGTTTATTGATTGTAATCTATAACCCATGATATATATGAATAAACTAATTTTCGTCTTTTCCTAATTTCTTGTCTTGTTTGCACCCCTTTGTTTTTGTTCGGTTAACAAATTATACACTCATGCATCAGAGGGATGGAGGGAGAGAGAGCTATTATAGCTATTATGGAGAATTCTTGAAATGGGAGTGGAGGGTTGTTCACTTCAGGAGATTCAAGAAATTTGAATAAAGAAAATGAAGGGTTGTTCACCTACATTGATTCTAAAATTCTAGTACATTTTTTCGGGTCCAAACAATTCTAATTGCTATAAATAATGTTATCACTTGCTTTGTGATAATTTGAGTTTGCTATCATGTTAAAAAGAATTAGAACCACTAAACTTTTTAAAAATACTTGGTACAGATTATTGAGTTTATAACTTCAATTAACCTTACCGAACATGCTATTCATATTAGTAAAAACAATTCAAAACTTGACGACTATAGTCAATTTGATAAGTCAAGGAGTGCGTAGATGGTGTTGTTGAACATGAAGTGATATAATTCAATTCAGAGAGGTATAAATTTGTATTTTTATGTGTCCTCTTAACATAGAGAGTGAATTTTATTTAATCAAAAGACGATATGAGTATATTTTTATAAATGGTTATAGTAGGACTCGAGTATAGGACCTTCACCTACTTCAATGCTAATTTTAAATTAATTGAAATTGAAGCAATTTATTTACATAACGCACTTGTCCCGTGCATGATCAATGCAACAATAAATTGAATTAGCAATGATCAATAATCTTGACATATAGCTAATGTTTGTGGTTTTGAAGCCAAACGAAGTCCTTTTAATCAGAACAAATCCCATTTGAGACATAATCAGATCAAAGTTGCTACATGTAAATTCATTTTGTACATTAAATTGGCCATAATTCTGACACATCAAGGAATGTCGAACTAGTTATACAAAATGAAAGTACAACTAGTTTAATTCTAGTCGGATTGGTAGCTAGTCTTATCGAGCCTCTTTCTTTCATTAGCAAATTCATAAAGATCTTAACAAAACCGTCCAAATTGAATATTTTTGGGTATTAATGCTACCATTATACATAAATATCTCCTTTCATTTCAGCATCATTCTATCTTTATCAGTAAACGACATTCTAATTTGAATGACGCTTTATATTTTTTCTCTCAAACTGTCTACATGTTTGTCCATCTTTAGCCCGTTTGATGGCTATTTTTCTCAATAATAATGTTTTGATTAGTGATTTTTAAGAGAATATATATGGTTAAAAAGTAAGAATTTTTTGCAAAATATTTTATTGTGTATATGTGTGGTTGAAAATGAGTACGTAGAAAAAAATTCAAATAATTATTGTTAAATAGAGGCTTAATGGATTGACTACAATCCATTGTTCGGACAACTATTTGTAGGAGAATTAACATCACGGGCATATAATTGTGTTGTTATATGTAGGATACGATTGTTCATATATATGTCTTGATCATTGAAACGTGTAGCGCAGAAGTTTAAGTTGAGATGCCCGGTCGATATGTGAAGGCTATATTTGTAAATTTATATATTTCTGTTTTTTATCAAAAGCCTGTAAACGTGCATATGTATATAAATGGTTGACCTTGAAACTTAAAACTAATGTCTTTTGATATCACATTGAATTGCTTGTTCTAAAGTTCAAACAATTATATAGTGGATTTATTTATTTAAATTTATATTCGAAGTTTGTATGCCTACATTTCAAATTTCTCGTGAATTTGACTTTCTTCTACACTTGGAGTCGTAACAAAGATCAAATAGGACCCCGATAATAAAGAAGCCATGTGCTGTAAATAAATGAGGTGGGCCATTTTTTGAGCTACTCTAGTGAGCCTGTAATGGCATAATGTTGAAAAACCTTTATCATATTTGGTAGGGGTTAAAATTAAATTTTGATAAAAATTTATAAAACGTTTTGTTGAAAAGTTGTGGATTCCATAAAATATGTGGTTAAAATTAATTGTTGAATTAGATTTAGATTGAAATTAAAATTTTAATTTTTATCGAAAAAAATTAATCTTATAGAATTTCGAGTTTCTCAATTAATCCATCAAAAAGGGGCTTAATTATAGAATTTTGCCCTCAAAGTCGGGTTAGGTTTGGGAGGTGGGGTGTTTCTCATCAAAAAGTATTACCACATCCACAATTTTAAAGTTTATTCGACAATAATTTAGGCCCCCAAGTTGTACTATGTGCATGTTTCATTATGCTCAAGAAGTCATAAGACTTACGAGTCGATGCACAATGAGTTATTGTATTGGACACAATTAAAGGTAATTTTGATAGAGAATATGTTCGAAATGAGATGCAACATGATGGGAATTGCAAACGATCATTGCACGATTATTGTAAAAATAAAAATTATGTACAAGCACCCGACATGAGTGACAAGATAATTAATACAAGGCATCACAAAGGTAACAATAAAGGCATTGTCTAAGGACTTAATATTGCTTATACGGACGAATTAACATTCATTATGGAGAATTTCTTTTAATTGAATAAAAACTTAAAGAGTGTAACTAATTATTCAGGCGCTTCAATTTGGATAGTTGACTGGGTAGTGCCACAACCTTGAAATGACATCACAACCGTTCATGTTACCCTCATTTACGTACAAACTCTGCAATTCCAGTGACCAAAGTACCACATTTTACTTTTGCAGCATCAACTATGCCTACTATTTGTTGCTGAAAACATTGTCTCAATCATTGCAGAACTTCGACCCCATTGGAATGAACATTTATTTTCAATAAATCGAAGGTCGGCTAGTTACAATTTTTTAGGTTAGTCAAATTTATCACTACATCTACTAGGCCGTCCCATGCAATTATTATAATCAATTTATCACTATATTTATCAAAAGATTCGATAAAACTACATTCAAATCATTGAACTTGAAAGTGATTAATGTAGCCGAGGTTAGTGACAATTATAATTTTGAAACCAATCCCATGATTGTTGAACCACTTCATTTATATGATAAAGAAAGACGAGTTAATTTATTTAAATTTAATCTTCAACATATCTCCTTATCCATTGGATAAATTACCTTTCCATCAAATTCTAGATAGTGTGCAATTTCATAAATGAGTAATAAAGAATAAATGTAGATATGTGTTTATTTTTATACTATGTTGAACAATCTCATCTAAAGATTTAAATCTTGTGTCATTTTCACCAATATGCAATTATTGGATTTTTGGGTTTGATTATGTATAGGTAATGCAATAACATGGAACCATCGAACATGCCAAAGCTCATCTTTTAACCAAAATACCTAGTAGGTGGATAAGCTTAGAAAGGGGCATATAATTAACCATAGCACCATCCAATGATAATGCAGTAATGGAACTAAAGATCGGAGGGATCGGGTCGGGGCAGGATAGGGTCCCTGCCCTATTTACCGTCCCATTTACTCTTTAATGTTTTAATATCTTTAATCGGTGAAAATCATTACTTTTTTTCAATTTATAGAACAACTCATATTTCATTTAGAAAGTATGATGATTCTTTTCCTTTTGTCGGATAAAAAATTTATATTTTGAAATGAAGTCCGAACGGGATTTCTTCTCCACACTCTTCATCATCATGCAATCTATGAGATAATTGATGTAGATACAAACTTTTATATGAATAATCGAAAGTTATCCAACAATGAACAATTATACGATTTTAAAGAAACCCCTATAATCCCCAAATTAATAATAATAATAAAATAATCTATTTCAATAAAAAAAAAATTTATTTTTTAAAAAGAAAGATAAAAACTAAAAAAAAATGTCGATGGGCTTTAACCCAAACTGTGTTATATCTTCATCACTTATAAATAAAATAATGGTATTTATGTTTAGTTAAAATGTAATCATATTTGAGTTTGTTACTCATTATTTATTCTTTAAGATCTGATTGCTTCCGAAGATAACAAATAATAAGGGAAAATAAAACCGTACAGAGACAAATTGGGAGCACGTTTAATTGATTACCAAGTAAAATGAATGCATGCAGTGTTAGTTTGTTGATCATTTATTCAGGAAAATAAATAGACTGGAAAAGTGGATAGAGTATACTGATAGATTATGGATGTTTCACATGGTAAAAGATTGGTTTGGAGAAAATTCTTCCTGTAATTTGGAAATTGATAGTTACTTTTTTTCACATTTTCGTACGTTGTGTTTATCTACTATCTCAAATACACCCTTTATTGTACTCGTACAACTTTATTTTTGATAAGTGCTTTTCTTGTGCTTGTGTATCAATTGAGACTTGTCACCTAGTTCCTGATATATTATTATTTCAATTTGATCCATCCGATATTTAGTTAATTCTTTTATCTTTAAGGTATGTGACTTGCTACGACATGTCCACATCAAAGAAGAAATATATTATAAAAAATGGCTTGATACTAAATATGAAATAGTAGTTGAACCTATAAATTACTCAACATATCACACTAAATTTGGGGTTTCGCGAGGACTCGTCCCAGTGCCAAGGTGCTAATAGCATTCTTTGATCCGTCGTGTCAACGTCTATCATTTTTTTTTTTTTCTTCTTCAATATGTGATATGTTGACCGGTTACAACATAGGAAGTAATGCGCGGAATCATGTTGAAGATGCTTAACCCTCCAAACGCTCATTGATTCAATTAAGTACCAAAAAATTGATCATCAAATATTTGTTGATCTGCAAATTTTATTCATAAACAACCAAGTTATACATAATGAATTCTAGTTTTTAAAGGAAAATAAGAAGCCCTAACTTACTATTCTAAGCAAAGATAAATGTTAGGAAACTAATCTAAACTTTTATTTTCTAACAATTAAAACAAGGTGTTAAGAATTATGTACCGAACCGATACCACTTGTTAGTAAATAAAAGAACGAGAATAATAAGGCAATATGAAAACTTAAATATGAACACAAGATTTACGTGGTAAAATTATTGTGTAGAATGTAAGGATTAGTTATTCTAGAGATTTACTCCTCATAAATAAATTGCAAATAATAGCCTAAGATGTAGTGGAGTTTAACTATAACAAGTCTATATAATAATAGAGTGTTTGGGATAAAATATGATTCAAAAATCTGCCAAGAATGAGAACTGTTCAAAATCCTAATAAGACCATCGCTCGAGTGGTCGCCTCACAGAAAAGGAGCACCAATGTTCTAGTTCTGAGCACTTAGTGAGCGCCTGGTCGTTGTTTCTTTTTCCTTGCACAATTTCTTCATCTCCTATTGCAATTTGGACTCTTTCATGTCTTCTTCGAATCCAAAAATAATTTCCAAATTACCAACAGAACTCCCAAATTGAATTCAAACTAGAATCCTCAAGTCAACTTCAAATAGATTTCACAATTAGTCTTCAAAATAGAATTCAGGTCACACCCTAATTTTAACAAATTCCATTGCAATGAACAAAACTCTAAAAATTCTCCCCTTAGAGACAAATTTCGCTGTAAGAAATAAAACTAAACTCTCCAACCAAAAAAATCTCTACCGAAAAATCGTTCAACCAAAAAATTCTCCATCTTTTCTACAAAGACGAACTAGGGCAAAATCAACAGCTAAAATCAACCAAATTCCAAGTACTGTTTAGTAGGATTATCTTGGACACCAAAATTGCTTGAATTATTCACACAAACAATAAGATCAAATAACTTAATAATTACCAAAAAGGGTAAAAACATACCATATAACATAATCAACATAACCAAATACTTTTATAGAAAGTTTTTTGCTAGACTTAATACCTTCAACCACACTTAAAGTATAAGCAATAAAATCAGCTTCACCGAATCTTTGTATAGGCTACTATCTCTACTGAGCATGTATCTAGTAATTGAATACGATGGCACCGTTGGTAATGGTGGCAAAGCGACATTACTCATAATTTCTGGACTCTTTTGTCATGTATTCCTCAATGTAGACCCCAAAACTAAACTCCAGCAGTATTAAATCAAACTCAAAATCCACCCAATTCTCTAATTTGTGCTCATTAATATTCAAAAATTCTATAGAACCATGAATCGAAATGTAAAAATACTAAAAACCAGGGACAATTTTGCACAAAATTGAAAAAGTTCAAGAACCAAACTTGAACGATCTAAAAGTATGGGGACCATTTTCAAAAGTTAAAAAAGTTTATGGACCAAATTGTAAAAAAAATTGAAACCTCAATGACAAAATTGTAATTTCTTTTAAGGTATTCGGGAAGCTATTGGTAGTGATGAGGTTGTTCTCAACCAAAGTTTGATTGATCATTTTTAATGGTGGCATCAAATGAAAGTCGAATCTACCCTCAAGTTTGTTAATGAGGATCTGCTATCCAATCTGGTATGTGAGTCCCAAAAGTCCTCATATTTGAGGCCTAGGATCTCAAGTCCCATGCCTTTTTAGTTATCGCTCGAGAATAGATTCAGAGTGACATGAACGGTATGGGATTAGATGATTGCACAATTAATGTTGAAGATGATCATCCATCCGTAGATAGTAGAACGAGTTCTACAACTCGACTTGCGTACACTTCTATTTAAAAGTTTAGCTAGATTCGACGTGATGCCCCACATTTCCATCTATCATCTAGTGGAGCTCCCTCATCCAGATGCGAATACTCCTCACCTACCAGTTATCCTGACTATGTCGACATTATGATGAAGAAACATGTTATACGATACGTATGAAAACCTCAAGTATGACTAGATCAAGGATGAACCCTCATGAGTTTCATTGATTTATTTCTTTTGTTTCATCGTACTTCCCATCTTCGGATGTGATTATTTACTGTTCTTATGCTTCTAGCATTTATCAATTACTCAAGCTTTATAAATTCTTCACATTAGTTAGATTAGTTATAGATCTTAGTTCGCTAACATAAAACTCTTCCAAAATGTTGATGTTCGATTAAAGTTTAGTTTAATTAAAACTAGATTAAATATTTAGTTTTCGAGGAAGGATTCTTTGCTCGTTCTTTACTATATTTAGTTTAACATAAAACACACTTGCTAGATTTTAGACTTTACTAATCAATCGTACTTAGATACTATCTCCACGGAAAGAATATTAGATTAAACTCGACCCAATCCATCTTAAGACTAATCGTACGTGATCTCCTCATTTCAGGACGAGGCTACCACATTCTGCCACATGTCCCCCTTCAAACCTCCATTCGTTTATCAAAGAACCTATAACATCATACCATGTGTGGTGTAAACCTCATGGTTCAACCTCACGTTGGAAACCACAAGAAGGGAAACTATGTGGACTCTCTTTGCACTTGGAATCTCTCCGAACTTTCAAAATCAATTGTCAAAGATGGCAAAATTGCCTTAATCTTTTCATTTCCTTGCTAAATAAGCACTAATGCTACAATTTACGAAAACAACTAGGAAAGAAATAAAAATCAAGTAAACTGATCGGCAATCACACCTATGCTTCCTAATTTACCTCCACATCCTTGATTTAAGGGCAATTATTTATCTGTCTATGAGTGGAACGCCGTGATTTAAGGGGCAACATCTTGATTTACATCACTGTGTCCCTCCTAAAACTCTAAGATCTTGTGACACAACCTTTCATAAATCTTTGGCCTCGTGGCCTGGGTAATTACCTATATAAAGGGTGATAGGTGTAGTTTCTACTCTTATTCAAAGTTCTAAATGATGATATTTTACAGTTCTTCGAATAATACTACCTAACTTGTGTTGATAAAACTCAATATTTAAAAAAGAATTGGGGAAAATAATGTAAAAATAGTGGAAAAAATGGCGAGATCCAAAAGTCGAGGACTAAATTGCAAACAATCCATAGATGAGACGGGTGAAAAAATGAAGATCGAAGATGCCAATTATTTAATTGGATAATTGGAAGATAAAAGAACAAGATTACCAGAGAACAATGGTTAAAATTAAGCACATTCAAAGTTTGGGGACTAAAGTGCAAATATTCAAAAGTTATGTCTAGCATCACGAAGAGGACTCGAGAGTGTTAGGGGTCAACTGGATGATAAAATAAGTCAAAGGGATGAAATATAGTCAAAATATTATCACATGTCAACTTACAGGCGAAAAAGTTGCGCTTCAAATTTTCAATCTCAATTTGAGACCTATTTTTTGCATAGAAAATGTTCTAATTGTAAAAATGATATTTCGGGAATAATTGTATCACGTTGAGTTAGTTTTTCAATACACTTTAAATCACTTCAATCGAATATTGGGAGAGAAAGATGTGGCAAAAACACTTAAAACTGTTCGGCGGGAAAACAAATATAACTATGCGGCCGCATCTATGCCTCTAGAGCTCCTGGGTCTAGCTATTATTTTTTCCATGCAATCGCTTCCATTTTTACTATGCGACCATACTTTTCCGAGGCGAGATGTTGTTACCTTTTCCAATGGAATTTCTACTTTGATAACAAGCTTTTGGGAATCCTTTAAATACCACAATCTGTCCAGAACGTACAAGAATGTTGCTTGACTATCAAAGAAAGACGAGTTACTCAAGATTCTTGAAGATTATTCAACCAAAATCAGGATTTCGATCTTTTCTTTATTCGGATGATATTTTTTCATATTAGCTTATATAATTTAACTAATAGAACGATAGGCTAGTTTCTCTTTTGTATTGGATGAATGATGATCCCTATTATTTGTTTATTTTAATTAAAGATAATTAGTTTAGTATTTCTTGATTTTTGTTTATTGGTTTTGCATTTATATTGAACTACTTGATTGTTTGATCACCAATCAGATAGTAAGATGCTTGTTGTAGTGTATGAATGCTCTGAATAAATCTAGAATGCGGCAAAATCAACATATGGATAATAAGTATTAGGAATAATATTTATAGCATGTGCAATCATGTGTGACAAATCCTATTAATCAATGCATATTTTCATATGAATTCGGACTAGAAATATTACAGGGTCGTGTTAAACATAAGTTTAATATATCTTGAAAAAAATATTGAATAAAAGTAAATTATCAATTGTCTTGAATGCATAGATTTACTAGATTAAGAATTAAGAATTGAATTAAATAACAATACGGGGTTCAAAATTCCAATACAAACATCCATATATTAGATAAATACTTTATTTTCTTTCTTATTTTAGGATTAATATAGAAAATACACAAACCATATCTTTTGATATTACATGACTTCAAATTTGATAATAGCTATTGAACTAGATATTAGACCTTATTCTTCGTAGGAACGATAAACTCGAAACTCATTGATTTCTATTATTTTTCAACGATCCCCATTCGCTTGTGGGTTTCGACATAATAAAGGGCCAAAGCACTTGAGGTAAATTCCATTAACACTTTTGAGAGTTTTGGATTATGCCACTTGCATATTTCTTGTGTACACTCATAATGACACTCGAAGTATTGTCAAGAAATAAGTGGATGATTTTTTTTTTTTTTTGTAAAACTGTCAAAGAGATAATGACACGTGGCATGATGTAAACAAGTGTGCAGACCATGATGTAGACCAAACATGATTACAAAATTTTTCATAGTTGTTCCATTTTGTATATTCTCTCTAAAATATTTTACTTTGGAGTATTCTAATTGGGGATGAGATATTTGCATGTTCTTAGACGATGACGTTACTCGGCAACAAATTGGCCAGTGAGAGAAGAGGACTGATACCACCCCAAAGGAGAGGACTGATACTTACCCCAAAGGTCTTGGCCAGGAAAATAGTTAACAAATTAAGTCATTGTTTGTCTCCCTTTTTTTAAGACTCTATTTTCTACATACTTATTTTCAACTATACATTTACACAATAAAATATTTAACACATAAAATCAAAAATCTTCCATACTTTTTAACCACACAATCTCCAAAAATTCANTATTAGAAGATGACAAGTGTAGACCCTTATTCGAGGTTTTAAATGATGATATTTTACTATTCTTTGGATAAAATACAACGTAACTTGTGTTATATTTCATTTTGTAGGTAAAACTCGATATTCGATGAAGAATTGGAGAATATAATGCAAAGATAGCGAAAAATGGCTCAATTGTATCAAATGCAAAGTTCGGGGACTGAAATGCAAATACTCAAAAGTTACGTCGAACATCACGATGAAGATTTGAGAGTGTTAGGAAACAATTGGATGAGGAAAGAAGCCAAATGGATGAAATATAGTCCAAGTACTATCACATATCAACTTCCAGCCAAAAAAGATATGCTTCGAATTTTCAGTCTCAGTTTGAAACCCATTTTTGGCATACGAAATGTTCGAATTGGAAAACTTATATTTCTTGAAGATTTGTAGCGCATTAAGTTATCTTTCCAACACTTTTTGAATCTCCTCAATCGGATATCGGGAGATAAAGATATGACCAAACTATTGAACATTGTCCGGTGGGAAAAAACGTATACCTATACGGCTGCATAAGTCTAATTTGATGCGACCTCATTATGCATTCCAAGGCCAAAATTGATGGTTGGGCATCCTTCTATGCGACGCCTTATAAATGTACTATGCGACCGCATAGTACAAACTTTTGACGAGATTTTGTTTCTTTTTTTAGTCGAAACTCTAACTTGGTAACAAGTTTTTAGGCATCATATATATACCAAACTCGACCAGAACACGGGGAGACCTCCTTTTGACCTAAAGAACATATGCATAAGGGTTTTGAGAGGAGTAAAAGAGCAATAACTCGAAGAACAACACCACGAATCGAATATTAAAATTAAGAATTCAATTGATGATGTCGTTTCTTCATTGTTTTTCTAATTTTCTTATTTCCATCATGCTAAACTATGTTAATTCTATACTAGGAGATCGATGAACTATGTAGTATGATTTTTAACTCTTAGTTTTACAATTATTGACATCAAAAACACATTTTGGATATTTGAATGGTTTATATAATCTTAATTTTTCCATAATTATTGTGCACGTAATGATGTGAGTGTGGTGATTTATTTCATGCATTCGAAAGAAGTGAAATATGTTTGACGTGGTATAAATCATCATAGGATCCGATAGTGAATAGAAATAAACTGCTATGCTTTATGTGAGTCAAGTGTTCATAAAAACTCATGTATTCATGTATGTTCGCATTCGTCGTAGAGATATAGTCGGGTCACGTATGAGAATATATTTGACTTTACTCGAGAGAGACTGTTAAATAAGATAGGAATGTTAATTTACCAAAATTTAATCGTGTTGTTAATGTGTAAAATAAGGTTAAAACTGATTATTGCATGAGAATTCGGGATCCTAGTACGTTTGTTATTTATTGAATACATTAATATGCATTTAGAATAATTTGTATTTAGTTTAGTTAATTTACTCATAATTGGATAAATAGATTAAAATACTCATAATTTTGTCACAAACAAATACATCATATTATTCTTTCGATTAAGGTCGCAATAATTAAAATTGAACTAATTAATTTCCGTGGGACGATACTTGAATTCAAAATTTACTATATTATTTGTTAACAAATCGTACACTTACGATGATTTTAATTTCAAATATATTTTTGTGAACGGGATACAAACACGAAGTCAAGCTTTGAGTATTATTTAAACCTTTGATCGATCCAGCTGGGGCCATACAACGATAATTACGTATACGCGCCTCCTCATAAAGTACATTGGAGTAGTTCAACTAACACATACAAAAGCTGACAAGTCAAGAACTGAGAACCAAATATTCAGCAACTTCATGCACGAATTATGAGGGTGAAAAATTGGTCAGATGCTGTACGTGGTACAACACCAGCAAATATTTCTCATCTTATATTGAGAATATTGCATTAGATCCATATGTTTCATAGAAACTCAACTATCTCGATAACTTTTTTATATTAAAAAATCAAGAATTCTAATATTTGGACATTTTGGTCTTTAATTAAGAGGTAAGATGCGTACAATTTATTTGAAATATAGTTCCACATTTTAATTGCAATTAAATTTCTTAATTTTTGTTCATTGTAATAATTATTTTTTTAAAATTTTTCTTATCTTTAACCTTCCATTAATTAATAAGTCTTGTTCTTGATGATAATTTATATCAAAATATTTTATTTTTATGCATTGAAATGTAAGAAAAATATTTTTTTTCTAGCACCTTTTATTTATTTAATTTTTAAAAATATGACGAAAAAATGAGTTATTTTATATCTTTTCGACTTTTAAACATAAAATTGTTATTAAATACAAATATGTTAATTAATAAAATTTTGAGGATAAGAACGACATAATAATCAATAAAAACATAACAGTTTTAAGGAGCAAAGTCTAAAAACCTTAAATGCATTTAAAATGTGGTGTAAGAAATAAAACTTTTGGTGTGAATATAATTAGTCTTTATAATTTCTAAGATTCCGTAAATTTTCACTTCAACTCCCAAAAAATTAGATTATGAAAAAAAATAATAATAATAATAATAATAATAATAATAAAATCAATAGTAGGTTTTAATGATGCAACCTATGCAACTATTGAACTTTGTTTGTCATGATTAAGTAGCTGAATTTATAATTTTTTAAATTTTATTACTATGTTAATGCCATTTCAATCAACGTGACAATCGAAAACATTAGTATGACAATTTATTTCTATCTAAGAACTATATATATATCATGGAAAATCTAGGGCATTTTCTGTTTGTAAAGTTAATGCAACTGAACAATGCAACTTAATTCAAATAAAATTTCAAATTAAATAATCAAATTTGAAAAATATAAATATAACTTCACTATATGATTGGGGTTCAAGAAAGATAGGAAATTTAGGAATGTATGCTTTTCTTGACCGAGAATAGGATTAATAACCCAATTTTATCAAATAAAAATTAATATAAAAATTTAAATATAACTTTACTAATCTCTTAAAAATTTATAGCACACTCACTCCATACATATGTATTCATTCAGAATGGACAGAAATTTTAATTTGAACGATTATTGCAATAGTGGCAGTAGGATAACAATGGCCTGTACTTACCGGGGCGCCAAGTGGCACCCTTAGAGGTGGGGGGCCTGCGGAGTACGTGTAGCATGATTGTTGGCAGTGATGGTATGTCCCATCTCCTTTAACCTGCTGCATTAACCTGTAGCATTTATACTTGTTATTTCTTGGTAGGCAATAAAACCATGGATCCCACACGCTAAAGTATTAATTTCAAGCCAGCTTTTGTATTTAAGTACCTACATTTTCAGTTGAATTTATAAACTGGATGATAAAATTCAGAGCTTGTCCTTTTGGAATGTTATCCTCTGTCACCTTATCTGAATTATCGAAGTTAGACTAAACCAACAATTAGAGGGGATGAGTATATATTTTGTTTCGCGCGGAGAGTCGGGCCTCGCTAACAATTAGAAGAAGGTTCAGACGATTGTGTAAGGAACAACAACCTCTCGAGACAAAGTCCTAACTAGGGGTGCTTTATTTGAGAAGATGACAGTTTACAAGAAGCGAAACGCTTCCAAGAGGCGCAAGCACACTGAACTTAAAAAGTAATAGTTGCGAAAATCACGGTTTACAAGAAGCGAAACGCCTTCAAGGAGCGCAAACACACTGAACTTAGAAAGTAATTGGCGATAAAAAGTAATGAATGAAAATTACATAGTTCTCTATTTGAGAGTTTTGATTTCGATGCCTTTCTTCAATGTCATTTTTTCTTTTTATACTTCTTTAACGGTTTTCCTTTGTATTGTCGTTTGAGGAACCGCTGGAAAACTGTTTATCGCACAGTAACCTCTCATTTTCTCCATAATAGATGACTTGTCACTAAATGGATGCTTATCGTTTTGTAACCATTCACTTCTCCCATGATGGATGATATGCTAAAACCGTATTTAACTGTAGCTCTTGGATCGTGGAATAAACTGCTTTCGTAATCGTCACTTTAACAGTATTATGATCGCTTGATTCTTGGGCGTTCTGCAAGCTTGGGCGATAAGGATCACTCCGATTCTGAGCGACTTATTAGCTTGGACGATATTGAGCCTCCGTTAATGAACTTGTTTCCGGGTACTATTTTAGGACTCTTCATTGTCTCTCTTGGGCCCATCCTTCAAACTTCCTAAATGGGTTCCCCTTTTTGGACCATTTAATTGGGCCTCAATTTTATGCATCAACAATTACCCCTCAAATATGACAAAATTAATATCAAT
>CAIGRP010086542.1:0-12339 GCA_903798385.1 Fraxinus cuspidata | reverse complement strand
GAGATGAGTGGATGAATGATAGCCTTATTATTTATGTTGAGAAAGATATATTCTTAAAGATTGATAATCAGGCGATTGTATAAAAATATCAAAGTATGAAAACTCGTAAAGAAGAATTGTAAAGTATCTCATTTTAGTATAATGTTTGTGAACTGGGTAGGATCATGAGGCAACGATAATTGTGGTGGTGGGTTCGTACATGGATGAGTTGGGCTTTTGATGTATTGAATTGGGCTATGTGAATTTATGTGAAATGGGCTTGTAGACGTATGTTTTGTAGGGCTAGATGGGTAACGTTGATGAAACCTTAATTTTTAAGATCCAATTTCAAAATTCATATATAAAGTTTGTTTATACAAAAATCAGATTTTAATTCAAATATTTAATATCATTAATACAACCAAAATTATTCACAAACCCTAATTAATCTCCCATCTCATTTCTTTCTCTGCATCTCTCAGTACCCATCTCTCTCTCACTCTCTCTCTCTCTCTCTCACACACACACAACAACCGACATCCCCTCTTCTCTCTCCATACCTATTTCTCCATCTCATACATCACAACATGGTTGGCATCCCGTTCCCAACCGTCGTCTTCATTGTTGGTAAGTAGCATCAGGGCACTACGACCCGATTCTTCTGAGCGCTACTAGGAACTCATTGTATTTAGTCCTTCCGTCATCTAGTTCCCGACCGTTGTCTTCATTTGGCCCTTTGAATTTTTATTTTTTTTTAATCTTATTATGTTTGGTTGTTGGTGATTGTGATGTCGGCCCGGTGTTTGGTTTTTCGGCATCTCGTTTTCAGCCGCCGTCTTCATCCTATTTTCTGATTTTTAGATCTGATTTTTGTTGTTTGGTATTTGGTTGGTGGTGGTTGTGATGTTGGTCGCAACGGCAAGATGGTGGTGCTGTTGGCGGTTCAGTGAGCTGGTGGTGGTCGTGATGGCAGTGACACTGCGTTGTGGTTGCTACGAATGTTGCGACCTAGTTGTGCGATAACATTATTTTGGATTTGATTTTTTTGATGGTGTTTGGGTGGTGATGATTGTGATGTTGGCTACTGTGTGGAGATGATGGTGATGTTGGTAGTCTGGTGAGGTAGTGGTGATGTTGGTGGTGGTGATCGTCGCTATGGTGAGCTGGTCATGGATGGGATGGAATTGGGTGGAGGTGCTTGTGACTAAAAAATTGGTTAATTTTGTAATCAGTAAATAATGTGATCTAAATAACGTAATTGCGACTTATAATTTGTAAAGTTTTAACCGAGAAATAAATTGTAACTACTTAATTTATGATTTGTGACTAATAAATAAATTGTAACTTGTAAATTTTTTTATTTGCTACCGAGTAATAATTTGTGATTGAAAAATAAGTTGTGACCTATAAATACATAACTGTGATCATAAACTGTACAATTATGACCTTAATATATTTAATTAATAAAATATATATTTAATTATTTATTTCATAGATAAATTTTAATTAATATCTGATTTTTGAAGTTTTAAACCTTATTTTTCAGTTTTGAAATCTGTAACAATTATTCTCTTAATTATCTAAATTTCCCTATATTGATTGTAGTGGGCCAGTAAATTGAGCTGGGCTGGATTATCGTAATTAGGCTAAGGTGTGTGGTCTCAGGGACTTATTGTTGTTGTTTGGGCCGTAAGTGGTGGTGGTTTTTTGTGGAGTAATGGTGGGTGGGCCTTTATAGTGGGAGGTGTTGTGGATGGGCTTTGGGTACAGGTTTGAAGGGCCACCCTCTTATGTAGCAATAGAAAAGAGATTCTCCTGACTGCAAATGGTTTTCACGATTTGATTTGATTTATTTGATTATATTTTTTTTGGGATTCAGAGATATCAAACTACAAAAATTTGACAACGGTGGAATAGTTCCGCTTTTTTTCACTTTTTTGTTCTAAATAAAACTAATGTTGAAGAGGGTCTTGACTGTTTGGATGTTGGGTTGTCGTAGGCGGCGGATCAGTGGTGATTTATTGGCTGCTACAGAAAACAACTCTTCGGGTTTGTAACACGTGTAAGACAAAACACTTTTGGTCAAAGGATGATATCGAGCTCTAATTCCAAATTGATGCCGATTGTAATGAGTGAAATCGGTAAAGAAGAGAGAAATGAGGGAAAAAAATGTAGTTTTATTTTATATTCAAGCGTGTCTTCTTACGAAGGGCCTAATTTTATAGGTTCTAAGTAACATTGAAAAGGAAAATTACGACTAAAAAGGAAAACTAGGGTTTCCTTTTAAAATGAGACAAATTCATTATTCTACCAAAAATAATAAAATGTAATAATAAAAATTCGATTTTTTATTGATTTGATTCTGCTTACACCTAGAATATACTTTCCATTTTGCATAAAGTATGTAACACATTATGTTACAAGTGATGCCGACAACGACGATGGAAACAAGGTGGTGAAATATGTGTAACGTAATGATATAGAAATTATTGTAAAACATAAAATATAAAAGATAATAAAAAATAGTTTGAGAATAAAAAATGATTAAAAGTAACTATTTCAGGTTATTTATGAATTGTTCCCAACTTAAAAAAAATAATAAATAAATAAAGCCTAACCTAGCTTAAACTCAACCACGAACATTCCCATAGTCCATCTTGTTTAAGTCCCAAATCGGAGCATGCATGATTTAGAAAAAAATCAAAACATTCATCATTCTCCATTCTGTTTCTCTCTGCCTAGTTCATGTTTAAAATCGTCTGGGACTTTCAATTCGCCACGGCAAAGAGTTATACAAGATTTAGGTTGTGTTTCTTATCTACTCTAATTGTAGGAATTAATTACAAAGTAATTATAATATTTGTGATTTCGAAAAATATGTTTTTGTCGAAAATTTGAACAGTGTATAAAGTTTCTATAAATTTTCAAGATATAGTTAATTGTTTTATTTATTAATCTAGAAGCGTTAAAATAATGTACTTTATCACGCAAAGACTTGACCCGAACATCCTATGTTTGTAAAACTTGGAACTTGATGTCCATGACCTATCACTCGTTACGCCTTTTATTACCTTGCTATAAACATCCCGATTTCATCCCTTCCAGGTAAGAAAATTCACAATTAGACATCCACCTAAATGAATTCTTTGAAAACACCTCAAGAAAGTGTGATGAATTCTACACCGACTCACGTTATTTGATTGCTAAGCACAGACATTTTGTACCAGTTGGCACAAAATTTACAGATTTCAATTTTTTTCAGTTAGCTTGGAGTTGCTGACAAATTTGGACGTAAAGATACTGGGGTTATAAGAGTTATGAGCAAAAATGGAATTGTACTATTTGATTGCTAAGCAGACTTATTTTGTACTAACAACTGCATGTAAATATTAACAAGTTACACAATCAGAAGTTTAAAATCTGTTTCACTATTATATCTTCTCATGATCCATACTTAAAAATTCCATAGTGTTCATCAGTGCAACGGTTTATCATGAAAGAAGAATATTGGGAAAAGAAAATAAGTTACAAAAAGAAAGTAGCCTATCTACATCAGCACAGAATAAACTCACATTGGCTGGCTGATATTTGTACAATACAAGAAAGGTAGAATTCATTAGTAGACTTCCACATTCCATTGCTCTGCTTTTTTCAACTGCTTTCTGTATTCTATCCAGTCAATACCTATGAAAGCAGAACAAGAAAACGTTATCACGCAAGCTTTTATAGACGCCCGATTAATCAGCTCATTAACTAAGTTGACTCTCCATTTCATGTTTCATGCACCATATGTACTTCATCCACTCATAAACATGATAAAGTCAGTCACTGGCAAATGACAACCGACTTCAAATATATATCGAGCATCCTAAACCAGAAAGGGGATGGAAAAAATTAGTAGTACGACGCTTTTCATTTCATACTATTCTCTTCATGCTGTTTCTACCTTAAGCATGGAAGATGCTTATTTGTTTTGCAAAATGCACACACTTTTATGGAAGGAGGAGACTAACTGAAGCGAAAATTATATCAGACAGGTACTAAAATTACCATCTTTAGCGGCCAATGAAACCATTATGTCGTCAATTCCCTTTTCCATGCCCTTCAGTCCACACATGTAGACATAGGTGTTATCTTTCTTGAGCAATTCCCAGAGTTCTTCGGCATATTGAGCCATCCGAGTCTGGATGTACATCTTCTCACCTTTCTCATTGGTTTGTTCTCGGCTAACAGCAAAGTCCAACCTAAAGTTATCCGGAAACTTTTCCTTCATTTTCTCAAATTCCTGCCCACCATTACCATTTGATCAGTCTATTGTTCTTTATAGGCACGGATGGTCATCACAGAGGAAGTTATAAATATTATCATGAAATTGCTAATTTCTATACCATTTACAATCGTAAAAACTAAAAAAGGACTTCTCTTTTTTACTCCATTTTTCAATATCATGTTTGTTGCATAACGTAACAGATTTAAACTCAATTGTGGTTTTCAGTTAGTATTGCCACCAAGTGGTTGTAGCATGTAGAATAGATGTGGTAAATCAGTGATGTTTACCTCTTTGTAGAGCAGTGAGCTGCTCGTGGGAACACCCAAGAAAAGCCATCCCAAACCATTGAACTATAAAAAAATGTCAACCATTTTAAGTTAAAATTTTAAAAAGATCACCTATGCATATATTAATGAAGAGATTTCAACGGATACCTTATAGTCGTCATGTTTCTCAAAGAACATTTTCCACAAGAATGCGCGGAAAGGGGCAATTCCAGTTCCAGTGCCAAGCTACAAATGGATAGATATATATTCCATTTATAACATATTGTGGAAATTCTTTTTCTGCTTTATACAGTAACAGAATAATGCAATCAAGCATATTATTACCATAATTATAGTTGCATTAGGATCTTTTGGCATAAGCATTTCTTTCCCAACAGGTCCAGTTATCTTCACTTCAGATCCAGGTTTTAAGTCACCTGGAATTCAGAGGATTTCAGGTCACGCTGTGATACAACCTGAAGCATTCTAGACTAAAATGATAAAATGGTTCTTAAGAAAAGTTTCTTAACCCAACTATAACTTTAATCTGAGAAATGATGTGATATGCATGTTTATGTCGTTGAAGACATAATTTAAATAAATAGTCTTCTCAGTGACAGTTAAAGCTTTTGGATGACTCGAAATGGTATTAGAGCATTTAGTGTTGTTGAGTTTTGGTCTCACAATCGAAGACATAATTTAAATAAATAAGATTGTCATCTCTCTAACATGTCTAGTTTTTAGACAGGGTGGTTCAACATGCATTACATATTAGTTTGTTGAGTTTCTACATATATAAAATTGGTTCTTACACAAGAAGTTTGAGCAAACTCCTTTAACAATTTCTCCTTGGTCGTTGGTGTAAACGAGCCTTTTAACACACAGAGAGACCTGCATGAAGATTGGTTGAAACAACTAAATGAATCCTTAATGAGCCAAAAAGGGGGGGCAAAAAAATTGATAATTTTAATGCACAAGTACACAAATTAAAAGAAAACATACAGTCTTAGAGTCTCCAAAGTCTCCAAGGGCACTGCTTGCAATTGAGTACAACCTTAGCTTGTGAGGCTTCCCATTCTTGTCAAGACCGTCTGGAATCACCCCAATGGATTGGCCTTCTCTGTAAGGGATCTCTCCTGCCCAAAATCATATCAGCAGTTTATTAGTTAAAACACCGAGAATCAATCAATACAATACAAATCCTAGAACAGACATTTCAACGAACAATTGATCATTGATGCATATAACAATACCCTCAGTGGTGAAGACCATGTGCCAGGTTTCTCCAGGGGCATCATCGCCGGTGATCTTCGTGTTGAGAAGGCACCTGCCAATGTATGGCTCCTTGGGCCTGTACTTGTTGACAACTACACCTTCTTCTTGTTTCTTGGAAATCTTCTCGGCCTTGGCAGGAGCCTCTGTAGTGACCTGCGCTCTGATCACCTTTCCACCACCATACACATTTCTGTAATACAAGGGCACCTGCAAATTTAAGCCAAATTCCTTGTCAATTCCGAACAAGTCCATATAAAGGTCATACGCGAATGGTAATGGTAATCACACCTTGTTGAAGTTGATTCTTTCTGGGGAAAAAGTGGCGATTCTGGTTGGAAGAGAAACAGACTTGGAGGACGGAAGAGAGACTGCAGCGCTTACTGCAGCTGCCATGATTGAATCTATGTAAAAACCAACGAAAAAGGTAATCAAATGATATTGAAAGTGAGAGAGCAAGGAGTGGGAGAAGAAGAACTGAGGGGTGGAATCTGTTTTAGGGGCGATAATTGGTGAGTGGATTATGAATTGGTTGGACGAGATTACAGAGCCAATGCAGTGACACTCGTGAGGATAAGAAAATTAGTATGTACATATGACTCAAATTTAAGCCTCAAGAATCTCTCTCTCTACATATTCTAGTAGATTGTGCCCCAAATATGAGTATTAGATTTTGGATTCAACCCATGTAAATGATCCAATTAAACATGGACTACAACACTTTGGTTCGAGGTAAAAAGGAAAAACAACATTGTCATTGTGAAAATGTTAATATTTAGCCATGTTCTAAAAGGCGTGATGTGTGGCGATGCGTAGAGGCCAAGTTATGGGTTAGACGAGCTTATGCGCTTATGCGATGCGTAGGCGTAAAAAAAACGTAAAAAGACATTTTCTTATTTTAATATTTTTTTAATTTTTAATTAATTAAAAAATCATTTAATAATTGAAAAAAATACTTACTAAACATTTAAAACATATTTTTAGGAACTTTATACATTTTTTTCTAAGTTTCCAACAAAAAGATAAGTTTTAAATTTAAATACAAAATAGTAAATAAATAGTATATGAACTTAAATCTTATCTAGCTCTTTATCGGACTCTAATTCAATATCATCTTCTTCATCTAATTCGTTACTAATACAAAATCCTCTTCGTCGGGTTCCCTTATTTCATTATGAGGAAATTAACCATTAATAATTTCTAACTTCAAAGAATTGTAATAAATTAAAAAAAAAAGGATGATAATGCGCACCTTGCGCATTAGCGGTCAACAATTGTCGTTGACCGCTAAATAAGATGCCAAGCCACCTGGCTTGGCGTTTTGGCCTTGCATCACCTCAAGTCATGCCTTTTAAAACACTGATATTTAGTCGCAAAATATCAGGATAAAAAGTGTGGGACATGGTCAAAATCTTCGTGGCTTGGCGTTTTGGCCTCGCATCACGTCAAGTCGTGTCTTTTAGAACACTAATATTTAGTGTTAAAATACCGGGATAAAAAGTGTGGGACATGGTCAAAATCTTCGAACCCACCCGAACTCAACCATGAACCTCTTTCCCGAGGACACCTTCAACCTCTTAAGCAAGAACATTATTAGGTTTCAAAATTATTTTGCTTGTTTTGATCGATTTGGCCCATTTAAGAAACGAGCATTAGAGGCTCGACCCATATAAAGAAAAGCCCAAAGATTGATTAAAAGCCTTAAGATCTAAGTCATTTAGGTTTAAATAAATTTTAGCCCCTTTTTGACATCATTTACTTTAAATTAATTTATTTTTCGTAAACATTTTCAACCACATACCACCCAAAACTTTCCTTTCTGTTTAAACATACATTCTCTAAAAATCACTATTCAAAACAATGTTTTTTAAATTTTAAGAATGTTAAACAGGGACTTAATTTAAGGAATTAACAAATAACTAAGTTGTAGCACAATGGTCATTTGCATGATTCTCAAAAATTACAACCTAACTTTGAGTCATCCTGCATATATTTTTATAACAAATTTATAAGAATTATTTCTAGATTAAAAAAAATCTTCAAATTCTTACTTTAAGGTTCAATTCAACAAGGTTTATGATTACCATAACTCTCAATTTATTTATTTTTTACTAAAAGAAGTTACAAGAAGAGGAAGGTTGCCTTTTTTTACCCGATTTCTCCTTAAATTTGAATATAACTTTTCATCTCTCCAAAATTGTGTTAGTTTGAACTTATTTGAAAGAAGAAAAAACAAGGATTTTGTTTGGTTATTTTATGTGTATAAATGTAATTGCAAGTTATGATTCGTGAAGGTTAAAGTTTTATGGCCATAATGAATTGTTATGAGTCCAAGGGATTATTTGGAATCAATGATTTCACCGTTAATTCAACTATGTAAAAATGTCTATAGTACGAAGTTTTTATATTTTATATGTGAATATGCAAATTTGTCTAAAGGGGACTGCACGTATAATTTCTGCAAGGCTTTATGCTCACTCTTACTCTATGAAATTTTCAAATTGGGAAAGAGTCATAGATGGATGGAGATTGTATGAATTGTGGATAAACCAAGGAGATGAAAAACAAATCAAAGTCCAATATTTCCATGTTTAGAATTTATTTTACTGTTGTTTTAAATTTTAAACTAGTCTTTGTTTTGAGTTTGTACTTTATTTGGGAATGAAATTTGATTTTATATAAATTTTATGAATTGATGTTTATTAATTCATGTTAGCATAAGTTTTGGCATGAAAATGTGATTGGATGTGTAGTTTATTATTGTAAAAACTTAAAGTACAAATTTTAGCTTTTTGTCCAATTTTCAAACTATCACCCGAACAGAATTCTACAAATTTTTGGTTGAGACCAATGGAGTTTGAAAGCAATATGAGTCATCAGTCCATTCGCTTTAGAATCAAGTTATTTGAAGGTCAGCAAATAAGTTATGCCCTTTACAGTGTTGTGTTTCGCGTACCTGAAATAATTTTTACTTGTGACTGAGTGCCTGATCACGTGCTTAAATGATGTTAAAAAATTCTAAAATTATACTAAGTTGTACTTAAATAAATTAGTTTAGAAAATACTGTAAAAAGTTCATAGAATTATGAATTCAAGAATTGATCCAACTGAGTTTGATTATTAGGTAGTGCAATGAAGGGTTGAATTCCATTAACTTATGTTGACCTCTATTTTCATCCTTCATTTTATCTTCTTTTGTTCAATAAACCAAATCTAACTAACTTAACCTTGTTATAAAATAGAAAAGGAGAAAAGAAGAGAAGTCAATGGACTTGTGTGTATTTTATTAAGAACTAAAGCCTCCTATTTATAGAGAAGAGTAAGGACTACAAGAGATACAGTAGTCATTCATAAATACTATTTTATTTACAACATTTCCCCTTGAATGATTATTTATACAACAACTCTCATTAAACATATTGTTTGACAAAAACTCGATGAAGCAAAAATATCAAACAAATTAAAAAAAATACAAATAATTTGAAGTAATAAAATATTTCCTCATTAAAACCTTGTCAAAATAATATATGGAATAAAACTTGTGCGAAGGAAAAAAAAAAGGAGTACGGTTACTCCTCATGATATCAATAAACGAAAATTCTTGTAACAAGCATCCATATCTTAAACATCAATGTCTTCAATTATCAAAATTTCAGATTAAATGTATCTCATGTCGTCTCATATTGGAGAATGATTCTGATCTTTTTAATGGCCTATTAAAAGTAGAAGGCGCTATGGTGGGATTTTCACGGACGAAAAAATATTGCAACCAGTTTGATAATGATGTGTGTTGATCTCATCGAGAGTCGTACACAAATTGTAACATATAAGAACATTATTTTGAGGGTAAATGTCTTGTAGGTTATGGATATCATTACATAAAGAAGATGTCTCATTAAAACATTATTAGGAAAAATCTTGAGGTAAAAATCATAAAGAAGGAAAAAAAGTACATTATTCTTTTTGAATAAGCTACAAAAGTTGCCTCATTAAAAACTTTGCCAGGAAAATTGGATGGAACAAAACTATGGTCAAGGAAAAAGAAAACAATATGTATTTACTTCTAACATGATCATATCACGTGAATTATATACTTCGGGCATAAAATCATTCAAGACTAGTATTAAAATCATATAAGATAAGTTGGATATAATTATATTTATTATATGCATGCCAAATTTCATGCATTATTATGCTAAAAAGATAAGAGACTTGTGTTTGCATCCACTACATGATAATTTATCTATTTATACAAGTCTTTGCGAAATTCATTATACTAAGATTCGTACGTTACTTATTACGACTTTATTTTTCTATTTTCATTTTGCATAAGTATGCATCTTTAGGTGTTTGAATTGTAGATTCAAAAAATTTTGGTATCTTTAGTAAATTCAATTTTGTTAGAGTTGTATTCATTTATTTGGTTAATCATTGCTTCTATCGATATGATTTGATGAATTTATTTTGATATTCTCGTCTTTTATAATACGAAGCAGTACGCTATATACAAAAGTGTTATCAACAACTTTTTTCTTTCGATTCTATTTCTAACATAACTTAATGAGAGGTCTCTATTTTCAATATTTCTAACACTTGAACCTCTTCTGAGATTGTATAATTAGCTCCAAGATCATACGCCTCCTACATGGGACTGTCTTCCTTTTATGCTTTGTTTCCTTTTGGAAATTTTTTCTTAGAATCGAATGTATTCATGCTTCATATATGTCATAGATATATCATATATAACAATTATGCTATATGTGCATCATTATTTACATTATTTTTTACATTGTATGACGTGATAATACACTTTGAACAGTTAAAAAAATGATTTTTTCACCAATCAAACCTCGCCAATAATGATGATGTCAAGCATGATGTACAAATATAATGTACAAGTGGCATTGTCCCTATATAATGTTAATGAAATATAATGTTAACGAATTGTCATCTCAATCAATTCGATTTGGAGCGTTTAAAGATGGTGTTTAATAAATTGTTAATCTATTTGATCAGTGAGTGCGTCTAAATGAATTATTTTTTGAACTTATAGTTAGAAATATCTTTGTGAGGATCTAGATAATTTAATGAATCATTATGTATATTATTTTCAACTTCTTATTTTCTCCCCTTAATACTGAGAAAATTGTTCAGTTAAATTGACAATCAGCAAATCACGTTATAGCATACTACTCGTTAAGACTTGTATAAGGTTTAGATTACATATTTATTCTCAATATTCTTTATTTTTTATTTCGTGCATTGTGGTTGATCAATTGTGTATATATTGCACTATAAAAATAATAAGACAAAATCATTTAGATTTGATCATAAGCCAAATATAGAGAAAAAAACTTTGATATTGGCATGATGTTAATATCATTCACAGACAAAAAATGGGAAACACTTTGTTCTCAATAATAATGGTTAAAAAATTAAATGAAGGTGTTTAACAAACAATGGTGTTAAATCATCTATCAACACCCTAACTAACACTTAAAAAAGGTTGGAATTTAAGGGTCCGTTCTCTTTACCATTTTCAAGTCGTTTTCTGTTTTCAATTTTCCAAAACAGTGAAAAGGCATTTTTGAAAACAAGTTAAAAATTTATAAAAAAAACTCAAAACAACAAATTTGTCATTTTGAGTGTCTTAAGTTATAATCAAACCAAAATTTTCAAAACGCGTTTTGGGTGTTTTCAAAACAATTTTTTCAAAATACCAAAAAGAATACATTTTCAACCATCTCAAAATGGACACTCAAAACACAAAATTCAAAATAAATTCAAAACTCAAAACACAAAACTGAAACACAAAGAGAACAATATATAAGTTTCCCTAGCATTAACAAGACACCATCTTGATTGTATAATCTAAAATTATGCTCATAACAAGTAATCTGATAAACTTTAGGTTACGAATAATATGCAATCATCTAGTAGATACACCATATTTATTACATATAATTAATATTTAGATGGTCAATATGTATAGTGACGAAGCCTCATATATCACTTTAATTAATTTTCAAAGTTATAAGGTTTAATCCCAATATTAGCCAGTGATAGTCAATGACTAATTTATGATATAGAGAACAAGCATTTTATACGAATTCCTTGGATTAATGAATTTCCTAGTTCTTCATTAATTATTCAATTCTCATTTTGTATCATTAGTAATTCAATGATGGTTTAACTGGACATGCCAACAATAAAATAATAGAGTTGAACTTCTGATTCAGTATAATTTTTATTTCAATTGTACTAATATTAATATAGTGTACCAATTAAGAAACACTAAGAAATTTTGTAGGTTTCCCTTAATTTAGTGGAGAACAAATTATTAATATTAGTAAGTTTGTCACTCTATATCACATAAAATTGATTCTTGTTGAGATTTCATAAAATTCTCATAAAACCTCAAATCAAAATTTCGTTTGATATTCTTTGGGAATAACAATATTCAAGAATAAAATAATATTCTTCTTGAATATTTATGTAGTTAGATTTTGTTTCTTCGAAAAAATTACACAATTTATTTCATATTAAGTTGTA
>CAIGRP010086539.1:0-12148 GCA_903798385.1 Fraxinus cuspidata | reverse complement strand
AAACATGCAGTAGCTAAGAAAGCAAAGATTGTATTCTACTTCATTATACTCGAGGAGATAAAGAACTACGTCCAACTTCGATGAATAGTACTACAATATCTAATTCTTTTTAGTCATTAATTAAGAATCCTATTGACATGATTATTACTTTTTGCTTTTTGCAAACGAGTTTTAGAATGAAATTACTTTAATATTTTCTTTATAAACTAATTTTTTAAAAACTTCATACTTCAGAAGTGCTTTTAAAAGAAATTACATTAGACTAATTTTTTCTAAAATCTCTTCTAAGTAAAAGATTACTTTCATAAAATTAGTCAAACGAGTCCAAAAGTTATTTTTGGATCTTAAAAACTTCTTTTGACTTTTCAAAATTGTTGGAATTTGGGTGTGACCTGAATTCCTTTGTTGAAGTGTTAGAAGTATTGAAAAATTTTAATTGAAGTGCACGTCAATGAGAATTCAGTTTATAATGCTTTTAGATTTCTATGTTAAATTGAAATTTTATTTTGGAAGCCCATTGGGAGTTGGAAATTGATATTAGATTGGAAAAAGAATTTGGGATGGAGAAAACAATTTGAAAAATCCTGTTATGTTTGGGCTTTTTTCGTGTTTTTCATTCCTACTTTGTTTTGGACTCTTTTTTGGCATTATATTTCATCAACAATTCCATCAAGAGGGTTTGGACATCTCCTACATGTTTCCTGTAAATACTATGATCTTCTATACAATTTTATAAATGTGAGAAAATAGATTACTATAATTTGGACTTGAATAAGAGTTCGGAATGTAGAGAACAATTTGGGAACAAAAAAAATTCGGTAGAACGCCTAGCGCCACAACGCCGGCATAGGCGCCGCGGCGTGACCTGACATGTTTTGGATTTTCCGTGTTTTTCTCTCATTTTTCATTTTGGACTCGATTTTTTGACATCCTAATTCATCAACAACTCTACTATGAGGGTTTGGATGTCTCCTATATATTCCGTATAAATATTAAGTTATTCTATACAATTTTAAAATGTGATAAAATAGATAACTAGAATTATAAGAACCATAATTTTCTCTCTTCTCCAATATTCTTGAGTCAATAAAATCTCTTAATTTCTTTGTCATATTTCTTGTCTTTATTATTTTTTTTATTGATCAAATACTTTATTATTTTGTCAAATAACTTCAATATCTCAATCCGGTGGTTGATTTCACAACAAGTCGTGTCAGAGCCTAAGTTCAGCAGTTCCGCAAGAACGCAAGGTTTAATTTGTTCAATGTTTATTTAAAGAAATCGTCGCTGATTTGGAAACTTTGGAATTATAGTATGATGAAGAAAATTTGGCCTTAATCCTATTGTTTTCGTTGTCCGCTTCGTTTTTTTTTTCATTTTCTCTGTGTTAGAACATATCAGCACTTACTCTCACGATAGAAGAGATGTATGATGCTTTGTATTCAAAAGAGAAGATGAAGTATCTAGTTTTTGAGGCCAGAGATGAAGAAGGTCTAGTTGCTCAGGTGGTTCTGGAAAGGGTAGATCAAAGTTTAAGTTCAGTAATCAGATTTGTAACTATTACAAGAAGAAGTGGCACATGAAGAAGGATTATTACAAATTACAGAATAAAGAATGGATAGCTGCAAGTAGATATTCAAATACTTCAGGCGACGGAGAACGTTATAAGTAACGGAGATCTTTTGGCTATTTCTGACGTCGAGTTTAAACCAAATGAGAATTGAATTCTTGATTCAACATGTGTGTTTCATATGTGTCCTAATATGAAACTGTTTCCAAATGTGTCGTGGTTATAAGAAACAACGCACCTTGTCAAGTTGGTGGAATTGGTACGGTCAGATTGAAACTTTTGGATGGAACAATTAGAACACTTGGCCACGTTCGACATGTTCCGGATTCGAAGAAGAATCTCATCTCGTTGTATATCCTTGATTCAAAAGGTTATGAGTTCATTAGTGGATGTAGAGTTTTTAAGGTCTGCAAGGGTGTCCAGGTTGTATTAGAGGGACAGAAAATGTCCTAATTATACATCTTGCAGAATCTAAAAAGTCAATATGTGCAGATTCAATACCGTAGTAGACATTTAGTTTGGTACAATACATTTAGGAGCTCGTAAATAGTTGGATTTAAAAAATACTGCTCAGTTGAGTTCTATAATATGAATAATGTCGCTTTGCCACCATCATCTACGGTGCCATTGTATTCAGTTGCAAGGGATAGACCCATTGGAAAAATGTATGTGGATGTTGATTTTGTTGATCATGCTTTAAGTGGAGTAGAAGGTGTTCAATCTAGCAATGGGCTTTCGATAAAAGTATTTGGTATTGATTTTGCCTTGGGGTGTGTTACATCCCATTTAGGTAAATTATAAAATTATTATGTTTTTTGGGATTGATTTTGTCTTGGGGTGTGTTACATCCCATTTAGATAAATTATAAAATTATTAAGTTTTTTGGGAATTTGAGATAATTTTATAAGAGTAGTGCTTGGGTTCATTGGAAGCGGAGAAGTATTGTGTTTTGTTGGAGAAATTAATTTTTTGGGTTATTGTTGAAAAAGTCAGGTCATTCCTTGGTGGAATTCGTGTCAAGGTGGAGGTTATTGGAATTTGGGTGTGACTCGAATTTTTTTTTTTTAAGTGTTTGAAGTATTGAAGAATTTTAATAAGAATTTTAATTGAAGTGCACATCAAGGAGAATTCAGTTTGGAATACTATTGGAGTCCTATGTCAAGTTGAAATTCTATTTTGAAAGCCCATTAGAAGTTGGAAATTGGTATTGAATTTGAAAAAGAGTTTGAGATGGAAAAAACAATTTGACTAAAAAAAAATAATGGCTGATACCTGGTGCCGCCTGTTCTGTTCGGGTTTTTTTTCCGTATTTTTCATTCCTACTTCGCTTTGGTCTTTTTTTTTTTCCTACTTCATCAACAACTCTACCAAGAGGGTTTGGATGTCCTCCACACGTTTCTTATAAATATTAGGCTTTTCAATACAATTTTATAAATGTAAGAAAATAGATTACTAGAATTATAATCAATCGTAATTTTTTCTCTTCTCCATTATTGTTGAGTTAATAAAATTTCTTAATTCATATGTCATATTTCTTGTCTTTATTATTCTTTTGCTTGATCAAATACTTTATTTCTTTTTTTCATATAATTTCAACATCTCAATTCGGTGGTTGATTTCACAACAGAAATATATACCAAATGGGCCCTAATATCCTTTTGATTTGGCGGATGATTGATACATGCACATGGAAACTTTGACATTTTTAGATTTTTCTTTGCACATGAATCAGACATTTAACTTCCAAGTTTCATTGAAACCATCGTCGTAGTAAATATTATTATTAAGATCCCCGTGGCATGTTTGCCAAACATATTAAATAGGCCAGCACAAATGCACCATACGATTTTATTATGTAATATTATTAAACACTTTTTCGATTTCTTCCGGACGTTAATATTAAGTTGCACGAAAATGGAATTGAGAAATAAAATGTGTCACGATAAATTATTTAGAAATATCATTTTTGATAAAGGTAAATTATGAAACATTGCGGAAATATCATTTAAATTTATAATTTATTTTTATAAGCCAGTGTCTAATTTGAAAACAAACATTTAACATTATTTTGAAGTATAAATGTGCACTGACCCTCATTAAAATTATAATTCATTTTTATCTCTCTTATTATCAACTACACATTCTCCAATAAAAATGATATTACACGTAATTTCAAATCTTTTCTTCCCTTTTAATTACACATTTTTCTAAAAAATCACTATTACAACCATCAAAATTTCAAATAATGTGGCAAAACGAAGTTTGTATAAGAGTTAAAATTATAATGATTTAATTTTAGTTGGAACCTCCAATATGATGTTGGAGCTCATCAGAGATTGTGTCGTTAATTCGTCTATTTCACAAGTTTGCTCAGTCAACGATGATCTCCACCGTTCATGTTGGGCCTTTGTTGTGATAACGTCGATCATGGTTCTTGTTGGGTCTCTACCATTTGTTGTTGTTCCTTTTAATTTTACATTTTTGCTCCATGAGATGGATGGGAGTGGTTGGGGGAAATGGATGTCGGGTTGAAGATGGAAGTGGGTAGCGCAGCTCCCATTTGGGATTGGAGGGTTCGGTTGAGCGAGGAAGATGAAGAAATATCGCTTTTTTTTCCCTATTTATTTAAATATTTTAGATGAAAATATGTAGAGTTATCATTTTGTCCTTTTTAGAAATAGCCAAACAATTTACTCTCAATCAACTTAAGATAATTTGAATAGAAATAGTCCAGAGGTCCTACAACAATCATTTATTTATATTTACTATAATTTTAAAGTTTGGGTCCTTGTTACACATTTTTTAAAGGTTGAACCTCGGCAGCAAATTGCTTTATAGATCTCAAATTCATGGTTAAAAGTTCCTAAAAAATTCTTGCCTATTTGGAGTGCTGCTGTCTAAAATTGGTCATCTATCAACGAATCATTGACACATTATTTTACACATATTTTTTAGCACAAGTGATAGTGAGAGAAAATTTAGACATATTAATTTAAAGTGATGTATCAATGAATCATTTAGTGGATTTCAACTCGCTTTTTTGGAATAGTTAAAAATTAGATTTTAGCCCCTGTTTGATACAATTTATTTTAAAATAGATTATTTCGTAACTTATTTGCAACCAGACATTTTTCAATAAAATAATATTTTTATCACATCAATAACTTTTCCATACTTTTTAACCACATATTTACCATATATATTTATGTTTAAAATACATTTTTTCCTCAATAATATCCATTAAAAACAGTGTATTTCGATAAAAATTGACGAAATATGTGATTGAAAAGTGTTAAATCTCATAAAATGCATAGTTAAAATTAATTATTGAATTCGATTTTTTCCCAAGACTTTCTATTTGCAAAAATGTACACTAAAATCTTAAAATTTCCAATTCCCGTGCATCCTGTCTACTCTCATTTGTCTATAAAAACCTTTTGCGTACTTCTGGTTGAAGAACCAAAACTCCCTTTTCAATGGCCCGCCAAAATTCTTCCTTCCCCCACCAAAATGGCCGTGCTCAACCCCAAGTGGTGGTGGTAATGGTGCCTCTACCAGCGCAAGGCCATCTTAACCAGCTTCTCCACCTCTCCCGCCTCATCTCCGCCTACAATATCCCCATCCACTACGTTGGCACCAAAGCCCACAGCTGCCAGGCGAAGCTCCGTGTCCACGGTTGGGACCCTCTTTCAGTAGAAAACTTCCATTTCCATGAATTCCAAATCCCAGATTTCCAATCTCTTCCTGCTAACCCTTATGCTTCCACCAAATTCCCCTCACATCTTCAACCGGCATTCAACGCAATGTCCCACCTTCGCCGGCCGGTCGGATCACTGCTTCACTCTCTCTCAACTACTGCACACAGAGTTATTGTCATTCACGATTCTCTCATGTCATCTATAGTTCAAGATATAGCTTCGATTCCGAACGGCGAATCATATATTTTTCACAGCGTTTCAGCCTTTGCGATCTTCTGGTTCTTCTGGGAAGTCGTCGGAAAACCTTTTCTGATGGAGGAAGAAGAACTAGAACATCTCCCCTCTCTCGAAGATTGCTTCACAACGGAATTCATGGAATTCATCGACACCGAACAAAACTATTTAGGTTTCAGCTCCGGCAGCCTTTACAACGCTAGCAAAGTTATAGAAGGTAAATACATTGATTTAATCAAAAAAATTCCAGGTGAAGAGAACAAGAAACATTGGCCTATAGGGCCATTCAATCCAATGGAATTGACAGGTAAGAAAAATGGACGCCATAAATGTGTGGAATGGCTTGAAAAACAAGAACCAAAATCAGTGATTCTTGTTTCATTCGGAACTACAACTTCATTAACAGATGAGCAAATCACAGAGCTTGCAATTGGGCTAGATCAAAGCGGAGTGAAATTCATCTGGGTTTTGAGGGATGCAGATAAAGGTAACATTTTCACAGGTGAAAATCGAAAATCCGAACTTCCTCAAGGGTTTGAAGAAAGAGTTAGAGAGAGAGGAATTGTAGAGAGAGAGTGGGCACCCCAATTAGAGATTTTAGCACATTCTGCAACTGGTGGATTTCTGAGCCACTGTGGATGGAATTCATGCATGGAGAGCATTTCAATGGGGGTGCCTATTGCTGCATGGCCAATGCATTCAGATCAGCCGAGGAATACTGTTTTAATTACAAAGGTGCTGAAAATTGGTCTGGTTGTCAAGGATTGGAAACGTCGGAATGAAATTATGAAATCGTTAACCATTTCTACTGCTTTGAAACGGTTAATGGCGTCGGAGGAAGGGGAGGAAATGAGGCAAAGGGCGGCGGAGTTGGGTGTGTCTGTTCGAAAATCGGTGGCGGAGGGCGGCCTTACGCGCAGGGAGATGGATTCTTTCGTAGCTCATATTATCAGATCATAAATGAAATCTTATGAAGATAAAACAGTATTTAGATGAAAGCAAAAAGAGAGAGAACTTTCAGTTTGTAGTGTATTGATAACCTCTTGTATTTAACAATAATTTCTTAACTAGATTAGGTACAAAATGAATAGCCAAGAATTAAGCCATGTGTGGTAAAACTTTGAGGGGGTGAAACTTTATGAAAATTTTCTTTGAATAGTATTATATAAGTGGTGCTAATTTTTGCGATTCTTTCAAGAGATTCATTAAGAACCATGGTCAAATAGCCAAATGTAGCTTAAGGTCTAGGATTCGTTCGAATTGATTTCTACTTCTATTTTTATTGTAGAAGAAGTAATTTTTGTTTTAATCAAACAAAACAGTTTCAGAAAATAGCCAAATCGAAGAATTTTTTGACTTTTTAAAAGTTGCGTCAATTGAGATCTCTTACAGTTTTTAAGTATTTAAAAAAATGTTATTCTACTAAGCCCCGTATGATGTGGCTTAAAATGTTGTTAAAAACTTTAATCAAAATTAACAATTAATTATAATAAGACAGTTTATGGAATTCACAATTTTTTAATAGCACACTTCATCAATTTTTGTTAAAATCTAAGTAAATAATAATTTTTCATCTACACCAAAATGGGGCTAAATGTGTAAATAAAAGTTGTGAATCCTACAAAATATGTCAATAAAAATAGAATTTAACCAACTTATAAACACGTATAAGCTTTGACAAACATGCACTTTAACTTTTATAATTTCTTGCAAAAGACTTCTACTAAATTAATGTTATTTAGCACCCAATGATGTTACAATACATGTTTTGGTTATACCAAACGTCATTAAATACTGTACAATTAAATGAGTCATATAATTTATCTTATTATCTAAAGTGATGTTATAGTATCAGTTATACAATCCTTTTGTTATCAAATGACCATCACTCAGCACTTAGCAGCATTCATTCATCGAAATACTCGTAAAGATACTGAAAATGCAACTAATTAAGACACAAATAAAAGAAAAATAAAAAATGCTATTTTTCTAATTCTTCCTTGCATTGTGAATAACGCTAATCATGTTTTATAAAACAAAGAGTTCTTGGTGCAGAAGTACAGAAATGACATGGAAAAGTTGATTGCTGTAAAGAGTTAAGAAAAATGGCGTTTGAAGTTTAATATTTTTCCTTTATAGAGGAGAGGGACCAGCTTAAAATAAAATAATCATAGCGACCTTATCATTCCACTAGTTCTTACTTCTTTTGATCAAATCTAAATAAAATATGGAAGTTAGATAAGATAAAGAAGAAGAGAATATACGTGGACCCCAACTCAAATCGAGCACACTTGATCTCTTTGAATCTCGTCTTATCCTTATATAAGAGGAGATAATTTAATGCTTGTTTGGCAAATTTTTTGTTTGCTAAAAAGTTGGTCGAAAATTAATTTGTAATAAAGTCGAAATTTTGCGAGTATGAAATTTGTATGAAAAAAATAAATTCTAAACAATCCAATTACTTAGAACTTATTACGTGAGAATTATGAATTAAATTTGTTTGATTGATTTAGTTTTCAACATAGAAAATATTATACTTGTCCATTTTTTATTTGTGGGCAAATGAGATAGAATGAATTAGCTGGAAAAAAACCCTCCAAAAAGAAAATATTTTCCTTATTTTGAGGAAAATATGGTCACATTACCAAAATTTGAAAAATATTTTTGAAAAAAAAAAATTGTCAATTAAACATCCGAAAAGCAGAAATTTGAATTAAAAAATGGCATTTTTCATGAAAAATAAAATTAATCAAACACATTCTAAAAGAAGTTCGTCAATTAAATTGCATTGTGTATTCAAATTTTATTTATCTTTATTAGGATTTTTTTAAAGTGGGAAAATAAATGAAAATCATATGACTCATGCACTCCTTATATTTTAAAGGTCAAAATCAAAGTTCAATTTTAACTATACATTTTGTTCGATCAACAACTACAACCTACTTATTCAGTACTTATTTCTATCACATTATAATTATTAATCCAAACAAGCACATAAATCAAAAATAAGGTAAGCATATAACGAATGTTCATAGATTTTATGCAAATAGGTGCAGATTCGTCATTTTCAAACATTTTTGCACAACTATCTTCTTACAATTATCGTGCATTCAACCAAATTTTGATGAGACTTGTGCGATAAAAAAATGATTATATTTCTTTCAAGATTTGGCAAGATTTGTGTGTTAAAAAAAAACGATTGTTTTTCTTTCAAATTTGACAAGATTTGTCCGTTAAGTACAGTGTTTTATCACCTTCAGAAAAAATCTGCATCTTGTATGCGAAAATTAACGTACATAAAATTATTTTAAATGGATGTATATGTAAATGGAACTAAAGGTTTATAATCAAAAATTCTATTTTAAAGTGTGGGGAAGAAATACTAGTGCAAATTTCTTTAAAATATAAAGGAAGTAAGAATTTGAACCCTTGTACATATAAAAAATAAAAAATTAATTACTCCGTCCCATTTATATAAGCTCACTTTCTTGTTTTCTTATCTCAATTATAGAGTTTTGTTTTTTAGTAAAAATATTTTTTTATTCATTTACTAATATACCCTTATTTCTTTACTACTTATAATAATAATTTACTACTCGTTACTGATAATTAAATGACGGTAAATTAGGAAAGTTTTTGATAAAAATACTTTTTTAAAAAACATTAAATAAGATTTCTTAGTCCATGTAAAAAATAAAACAAGTCTATATAAATATGACGGATTGAGTAATAATTAAACAGAATTACTTTATATAAATCTGTCAAAACACATTGTAGCTTTCGAAGGAGGAATATGAGAGTAACTCTTATCCATTTATCAAGAAACATCACACATTTTATTATACTTCCAAGAACACGTGTAACTACCCTATTCTCCACTAGCAACGACCTCCCACCTCCGCTACCACGAATGGTTTCGCCATGAAATTTACAGCTACAAAATAAAGATTCACAATTGACAAAAAAATTACAAAATAAAGATTCACAATTAATCTCCCTTCTTTCTGAAATCCAAGGAGATTGGTAGTGGTGGTGGCTGTTCCAGTGGTGCTGGGAGTGGTGGTGGATTGGGAAAGACGAATTTTTTTTTTTTCACTATTTTTTTAAAAATTATTTTCTTGTTTATTTTTAATTTATTTATTTAAATGTAAAAAAGACTATTTTGTATTTCATTAAATTGGCCAAATTAAGATTATAAGCTTGAATTTGACAGTCGATTGTACATTTATTAAAATGTTTTGAATGTAAGTACTAAGATTAGAAGGCTTGAGACTTTGATAGTACATTTTTGAAAAGTTTGGAGCCTTTGTTGCAAATTTCCATTTTATTTTAAATGATTGGACAAAAATATACTTCTAAAATTAAGCAAGTGTCTTTAACGGCTAATTTTGATGGATTAAGATGGAAGGACTATACTTGCAAAGGAAATGCTGATTTAGGGTTATTTTTGTTGAAATTGAAGGACTGATCATGAATCTACGGAAACTGTAAACGATAGGGACGAAAAGTGCAAAATATACCATTTTTTTTTTTTTATTAACTTGCACTACCTATCCTAGCGATATTAATTGTAAAGTTTTAGAGTCATTTACACCGCTGACATCCTTTACTTTACTTTAATTTATTTTTCATACTCATTTTTAATCACATATTTATATAATAGAATATTCTATAAGTAAATAAAAAAATCATGTTTTTTAACTACACATTATCATAAAAATACGATTCAAAATAAGTTTTTTTCAAATTTTAAAGATGTCAAACATGGCCTAAATATAAATTTAGTTGTATTTAAAACACAATTTCACTTAATATTTTTTTATGTGCTTTTCAATTACTTGAATAATAGTTACAACTTTGCTCGGTGTACGTGATAGTTGACAATTTTTTGACATTATGTGATTTGACGCATGATCTATCATTGATTTTAACGACATCTAAAACAATTGATGATCTCAATTTTTACACCTCACACAATGTCAACTATAATATACCCAAAGAATGTATAAGTAGAATAAATTCTAAAAATTATGGAAGCAGCATCTTTCCTCTCTTTAAGGGTGGTCCTCCCCACTACTTTAAGAGGAATAGAGTAGGGGAATTCCAATGCTAGTAGCAAAGATTCCTCCCAGGGGACAATGAGGCAAATAGTCCTCTCAGCTAGAACTATAACTTTTAGCCCCTATTTTTCTACTATTTTTCAAAAATTTATTTTCAATCACACATTTTAATAATAAAATATTTTGTACATAAATTCAATTTTTTTTCGTACTTTTAACCATACATTTTTCAAAAAATCACTATTTCAAAACTAATAACCCACAAAAAAAAAAAAAGTCTTTTAATGCACATAAAACAAGGGCTTACATTCATTTACACTTCTCTCTTGGAATATAAGTACAAATTTGATACTTGCTTTACATTTTGCTGACAAGTCGAAAAAATTGCTCTGTTTTTCAATTTTTTAAAAAACACATCATTTTCATTAAATATTTTACAATTTACTTAATATAAAAATTTTTTTAAAAACAAAACCTCATTTTCATTTAAAATCATATCTTTCAATTTTTAATTCGAAAATAACATTTTTACGAGGCACGTGTGGGTAACACATGTTAGCATGTTACTTGTAGAGTAACACTAAAATATTTCATATTTTACTAAAAATCAACATTTTATGGTAACTGTGACTTTTTTTGAGTAAAATATGTGTTGTTGTGTTACTTGTATTTTTCTTCGTAGAGTATGTTACTTATTTTATAATTTATATGGTTACATGTATTATCGTGTTACTTGTAGACTCTCGATTGAAATCCATGTTAAACCACAATTTATCTTAGGGATAATTGCAGCAGCAGTACCAAACATTTCACATTTTTATTGACTTTGCTCAAACCTTTCATTTGTGCCATATGAGATACTAAACCTTTCAGAAATTAGCACTTGAAGTCCAAATGGATGATTTCCATCAAGTTGACCAAGAATAGTAGATTTTGACCAAGTTTTTTTTTTTAAATTTATTAAATGAGAAAATTGACAAGTTACCATTTTATCCCTCCTAATTTTGTCAAAATTGGTCAAAATTTACTATTCTTGGTCAACTAACGGTCAACTGGACGGAAATCATCCATTTGGACTCCAGGTGCTAATTTTTGAAAGTTTGGTACCTCATGTGGCACAAATGAAATGTTTGTGCAAAGTCTGTAAAAAAGTGAAAGATTTGGTACCACTGCTGCAATTATTCCTTTATCTTAAAATAATGAAAATCAATCAAATTACATAAATAATATTAACTGCATTTCCACCTTTTACTTATATCTGCTAGCCAATGAGTTAGATATTCGTCTATAGCCTTGTAACAATAAGATATTGGGAAAATAACATAATAAACATTCTTCACTAAGTCTTTGACCCAATCCATTCCAATCCATTAGCAGCAATTGGATGTCAATTCCCTTCAACAAGAACCAGGGGCGAACCCAGCACCTGGCCAGCCCCCGCGGCCGCTCGTGCTGGGTCTGCCAGGTTCACTACTTCAGCCGGAAGAAACAGGCGGACCAGCGGAGCTGCGGAGAAGAAGAAAGAAGAAGAAGAATAGAAGATGTAGGCCAGAATCCACCAATTTTGGGCCTTTCTTACCTTTGGG
>CAIGRP010086537.1:0-24375 GCA_903798385.1 Fraxinus cuspidata | reverse complement strand
TTTCTATAAATCTTCTTGTAATTTATATAATAACATGTTATGCTAGATCCGTTTTTGTATTGGATGAACATGAACCCTATTTGTTTATTTGTTTTAATTCAAGACTAGTAGTTTAGTTTATTTCTTGCGTTTCTTGATTAATTTTGCATAACCGTTGCATTATTTAATTGATTGGCCACCAATAGATAATTAGTTGCTTGTTGTAGCATTGAGAGACTCACAATAAGTTTAGAACGCGGTAAAATTAACATATGTGCAATAGATGTTAGTAATAACATTTATCACATGTGCAATCAGACAGATAATCTAAACTTTAATGCATTCTAATTATTCGAATTTGGACTAGGAATATATTCGGATCGTGGTTAGGATAAATTTAATTTCTCTTGGAAAAGAAAATTATATATCATAATTTTATGATTGTCAAGAACGAATGAACGAAGCTATATTACAAATCAAGAATTGAAATAGCTAGCAATATGCGGATTCGAGATCCAATACAATCATCCATAAATTGAAAAAAAAANCATAATTTTATGATTGTCAAGAACGAATGAACGAAGCTATATTACAAATCAAGAATTGAAATAGCTAGCAATATGCGGATTCGAGATTCAATACAATCATCCATAAATTGAAAAAAAAACACATTTTTACAGCTTTCTTAGATTAATTAAATATAAAATAAAATCAAAATCTCTTTTGTTTACATAATTCGAATCCCATAAAAAGTTAGTAAACTAGAATTGAATTTATTCCATGTGTGATGATACTCTCAACTCATCAATTATATTATTTGTCAACGATCCTATACGCTTATGGGTTTCGCATGAACAGTAGTAATTTAGAATTCTTAAATGATTTCTATGTAATTTTTCATGAGAAAGAAGCTGATATATAGCTCACAAATTATAACTTTTACTAATAATTCAGAATTTAATAATAAAAAAACTATAGATTTTATTATTCCAATAGATCACCCAATAAAATACCTCCAACATGTTTCCTTTACCGGCTAATTTTTACTCGCTAATTTGACATAAATATGAAAACAATTATGATAAATAATAATATAAATTTTTATTTTAATCAAATAAGTCCCATATCACTAAATGAACGTTAATCAGACTGTGTAAAAATTTGAAGATCCATAATTTAAACTTACTTGATCATCAACATTAATCAGACCATGTATGTCATACCAACTTCAATAATATCCATGTGAGGAACCCTCATCGTTGCAGCGCCTCGTCTGCAGTTCTTCCTCAAGAATGCATACAAGTAATTTATCGTCAGCTTCTTGAGAAACCACGAGTTTTTCTTGGCCCTCACATCGCCATGACCGAGCAGGTAAGTAAATCCCGAGGCAGTAGCTTCTCGAAGAGCAGAGAGTTCATACTCGAGACTTGGATCTTCGTCTGCTGACATGACACTAGGTGGCAATGCAGATGTTCCTGCTTCATCCGATACTTGATCGAGCATCAGTGGGATTGTAAGCTCGCTGGTCGAGTGACGAGCCCAGATATAACGATCTCTAGATCTTGCAGGAATGTCGTCAAACTTTGATTCATTCTGATTACTCTCTAGAGCAAGATCCAGAGCCTCTTTTCTTAAAAAAATTTCAAGGCTTTCCACCAAAAGTTGTTCAAATGCATGATGATCTTCTTTCCTAACATCTTTGTACCCATATCGAGCAATGCAACGAAATATATGGTAGTCTTTTGGGCAAACCCTTCGAAAAAGAAACCTTTCCTCTTGAGGGACGAATGGTATTGGGACGTGTTTGATACAAACAAAGACTACAGTAGAGTGAATAGCAGGAAGATCCAATAGAAAGTGCCCGAAAATGGACGGTACACCTTGGACAAGCTCATTGTACAGCAATCCAATTCCCGGGACTCGTACTGTTCCAAGAGTCGGACCAAGCTCAAGCATGAAATCCGTTGAGATTTTTCCACGAAGCTCACTGCGGTACTTCAACACACTTCCATAGTTCCACACATACATTACACAGAGAAAAAAAGAAGCAAAAGCTAGTGGTAGCCAACCTCCCTCTGTGATCTTGGATAAAACGGCAGACAAGTAAATTAGCTCTATCGTTCCAAATACGAGTGGAAAGCAGATAGCCATAAATAAGTTAGTTTGCCATATCAGGAGCATAACAAGTGTCACCAGGGTCGTGCTGACAATCATTACACCAACCTCAGCTATGCCTGGATAGACAAGGTAACTTCCATCATTACTTTATCAATTTCCTAGCATAAATAAAAAAATCTTAGATTCATTGCCAGCCTTTCAGAGAAGGAATTTTGGACTCCCGAGTAGGTGACAAGTTCAAAGATCATCATCCAAAATTTGATACGGTTCTTGCTGACAATCATATGGGTAGGGGCATTTAACAGCTAGAAAAAGCCGGGCTGGCTAAGGAAATACTAACCATATGCATTGGCTATATCTGTGGTACTCCTAAAGGCTGCAACCACGATAATGCACATGATCATCAAAAACCAATTGATGACAGGAACGTAAATTTGACCCATCCGTCTTTTTGAAGTGTGAACTATTTTCAGCCTTGGGAAGCACTCGAGAGCCATAGCTTGCTTGACACACGAAAACGAAGCAGATATCATGGCCTGACTAGCAATGACAGCAGCAACCGTGGCTATCACAAAAACTGGCCAGAAAAGATGAACTGTGGCATTCACAAATATATCAGAATAATCCATCATATTTAAAAGGACTATTTCCATTTTGGTAACAGAAGAAAGGCAATGTGCTTTGGATTAAGCCTAATTCCTATTTCCAAGAGCAATTATAAACAAAAAAGCAGTTAGAAAATGAGCAAAGGACACACTAATCTATAGTGGTTCGCACTAAGTTTTCACTATAATGGAGAAGAAGATTACAGAGTTTTCACATGCCACTGAATCTAAATCTCCCACTAAAAATGTGCCCCCAGCAAGTCCTTTACACAGTAAGCATATGAATGAGGCCTAACACATGAATGAGTGTCCAATACACCACTATAATAGAAATCAAACTAAGAATGATTCCCAATACACCACTATAACAGAAATCAAACTAAGCATGATAAGTGTAAATATCACACTTATCTTGGCCGTCAAAATTAGACTTTGGGAGTGATTATATGAGCTTGATACTTAATTATGCCTGTTTATTGATTATTTTAGGAGAAAATTCTAAATTGGACAAGAATGGATGAAAATGAACAATAATTGATAAAAGGGATTAAAGTTCGACATATACTGGAAGTTGGGGGGACCAAGGAGTTATGTAGTGGAAGTTGACAGACCTCAATTGCAATATCTAATGACTCGATCTGAACAAAAAGAGGAAATGGGAACAAAATTGCAAAAGTGAAGTATAAATTCCATCAATTTGAAATAACCTAATTGGAATAGAATTATGGTTTCCTATCAGCTTGGAACTTTATTTTAGACCTAAATTGAGGTCTATAAATAGGAGTCTTTCATTCACTAATGGTTCCCTATCACCTTGTATCTCAATTTGGGATTTGAAGGTTGAAAACACAATTGGTTGGGAGATGTACAAGCTTTGAAGAGAAGATTGAAGATTCGTTGTTGAGAATTGGGCGCCAAAGAACAACAATAGCTAGGATTCTTTTCTTTATTCCTTGTATTAAACCCGGTGATTTTGTTATATTTTAGTTATTTAATTTTGCAATTATGTAGACTAAGTAATTGGTTGTTAGGATGAATGATATAGCTTAAGTTTAATATTTATTTAATTCCAAAGATTTCATTAAACTTGATTATATGTTGATCACTTGTTGTGTTTTGATTGAATTAAATTGTTTGATCACCAATTGATTGATTTAGGGATAATATTAAAACTGAGAGGTGATTGATTAATCTAGCTCTTGAAATAAGTGACAAGTTTTATAAGAGATCAAGAGATCATTATAGCTTAGGCAATTATGATTGAGTTCCTACGAATTAATGATTTTACATGTGTATGAATTAGATACAGTAAATTCGGGCATGTGAACAAGGCTAGTTTTGCTCGAGAGAGGTTACTAAGTAAAATTGGTTAATTCGATTGTTAATACAGATGAAAAGGGGCTAAATGATATTGGATCGAATGAATATTAAATAGCTTTAGTGAAATTGGAATTACTAACCCAATCAATCCCAAAAGCTCTCCAAAAATTAGATTAGTTTATTATAATTTAGTTAGAAAATAAACTCTTGATTTGTTAATAGATTATATTAATTCAGATTGAAGCTATATTTAGAATTAAAAATGATATTAAATACTCACTTTCTGAGGGACGATATTCGTATTCAAAATCCACTTTATTACTTATCACGAGGGACGATATTCGTATTCAAAATCCACTTTATTACTTATCACGATTCATACACTTGCAAAATCAATCGATCAATGCACTTGGAGTCAAATCCACTATCAAAAGGTTGAAGAGATACGTTTATGATATGATTAGGCTACTACTCCGAGGAGTTCAAGAGTGAAATCAATAAGAAGCCACATTTTAGAAACCATCACCTGGAACAGAATCATAAAATAATCTATCAGCTGAACCGGGATGTTTCGTGAGATAAGCAGCTTGTCCCATGTAAGCTAAGAGAAGGCAGGGAAAAACCACACTGGTGAAGGCAATCTGTGGCATTATCAAATAAGCCCATTACTGTATTAAGAACATGTGAAGATAACCTTTAAGATAAGATGTAGGTATATAAAACCAAGGGGATAAACAAACCTGTATTGACGGTACAGAGAAATGACCTAGGTCAGCAAACATTGCTTCTGCACCTGCAATTGTGATTCATGCAATATCTTAATGACTGAAAGTAGAACAATAAATACACATCTGAGTGTACATCAGTCTCAGCATTGCTATATATATGCACGTGCGTACATACATACTAACATTTTTATATACTGTGAACCGGGACAAAAAGGAAATTTCCTAATCCGTACCAAATAAAAAATGAAAGGAGCTTGCTTGAAAAAAATCAAGAAACGCTGTCTCATGCAGATAATTGATGGAAAATGAACATTGCGTGTTCAACTTACCTGTGATGCATAACACGCAACCACCGAGTGCCGACCATCCCTTGATGCTATTCTTCTTGAAGAAAAGATAGATGTAAACAGGGTTGATTGCCTTTATAACAGTTGCATTGTGCTTGAAAATATTGTAAATTCCAATAGATCCAAGACTAAAGAACCATAAAGCAAGGGCAGGAGCAAATGTGAACCCCACTTTACTTGTCCCAAACCTCTGTATGCTAAATAATCCCACAAGGATAACAATTGAGGTGATAACGAGAGCATCTGAAGAAAAAAAAGGGATTAAAATTGAGGTGATATAATTTAACATATATTGCAATGGGACATTAAAACAAGATCATGTTCAAATAATTTACGAAATTTTTCCAATGTTTAGTCCTGTTTCACTACTTGGAATAGTCACTAATATATTCTGGTGAATGCTTTATTTGAGAATACAGAGAAAATGATGTTAACAAAAAAAATCAGATTGAACAGCCTTGTTGAAGACAATATAAATAAACACATGAGACCTCTCTCTAACTGTGTACGTACTTTTAGATGGGTAGTTCAAAATGGTATTAGAACAGGGCAACAGGCAAAGGTCTTTGTTAAGTTCAATAGTAACTCGTTAAAAAAAAAAAAAATTGTGCAGGAGTTAGGCCTTTGATATGTGAAATGTGTTGAAGACAGAATTAACAAAATAAATGCATCATATTCCTGACAGCTTGGAGCTTTTAGATGACTTAGTTTGACAAAACCTATACTAGGTAATAAGACGTAGAAACTCGGCTTACCCACCTGTACCAAATCCTGGTATCCGACCTTGAAGACCGCTCACAGCAGACATTACTACATCAGAAAAATATATTGGTAGGTAAAACAGTTGCTTTTCTTATTCGTTTTTAGTATAGGTGAAAAGTTTACATACCAGAAATAGCCGGCGTCAGAATACCGTCCCCTATAATCATAGATGTGCCCATAAGAACCAAAAGCAAGAGAAGGGTTTTCAAAGAGGACTTATGTTCCAATGTCTCTTTTATACTTAATGCCCTTTCAAGTTCTGGAGTCGGAAGTTTGAGCTTGAAACTCGAAATATATTCATCGGCCTGTTGACGATTGGGAAGAAGATTAACATTTGCGTACCTGCAAATCAGTGAATATAATGCAAATGTTCCTCCTGCCAATTGAACAATGGAAGTCGTTAGGATTGAATTTGCCAAACCAGATGAGAAATAAGTTAATTTTTAAGCAAAAAGTTCATACCTTCCCCATTATCATTTGCCTTCAGCACCACAAAAACGTATTTTGTTAAAGGAATGAGAGCAATTGTGTACATTACAAGCGATAAAGCTCCCAAGACATCGACCTCTGATGTTATGGGCACCTTACTGAATACATCAGAGAAGACGTATAAAGGGCTTGTGCCCATATCACCGTATACAACACCAAGTGTTTGAAATGCCATCGCGAGAGTTCTCCAAAGATAAATATCCTGATTTGTTGAAGATAATCTCAATAAGGAAACTAGAAGCATTTAGATTTACGGAAACAATGTTGAAATGTTCACCATCTAGCTAATTGTTAGTCGAAAGCTAGACCTTTGCCTCAGAATTGTTTACCAGATTGAAATTGCTGATTTTTTTTTTATTTTTTTCCTCCATTGAACTGTAATTTGAGAATTATCGAGTGGAGATGAAACTTGGCACCTAGAGGATGGTGGGGTGAAATTAAAAATTGAGAATTACAAATCAAAGGCAGAACTTTTACTTCACAATAATTTGTAATTCTAGAAAATTCGTCATTGAACATCTTTTCTAGTCTAGTGTGCCAGACATGGTTACAATACAAAAATGTATACCAGTAAAGATCAATTCAATTACTCTAAGAATAATAATATTCAAAACGCTAGAAATCTTGAAACACCATGAGACAATTCATTCAGGAAAGAAATTTTGACCTTTTTATGATGTCCAGAAGAGTCAGCAATTTCCATAGCTTCAACATCAAAAGAATCAACTCTTTTAGGCTTCTTTAAAAGCCTCCTTCTAACAGATCCTAAACCATCAATAATCTCCACATCACCCACCAAAGACCATGGTGGTGATTCTGAATCCACTTCACTTCCATCCACCCACCTAATCTCTCCACCACCGCCGCCTCCACCACCACCACCACCACCACCCAACAATCTCACACTACTCTCTTCAATCCCTTCCTCTTTCATTTTTCTACTTTTCCCTTCACTAATCTCCACTCCACCAATCAAAGATAATGGTGGTGGCTCTAAATCCACTTCACTTCCATCTACCCACCTAGACTCCCCACCAACACCTCCGCCGCTGCCGCTGCCGCTGCCGCTGCCCAACAATCTCGCACTACTCTCTTCAATCCCTTCTTCTTCCATTCTGGTTTTCCCTTCAATACACTACAAAAAATGACTCCTATGAACTTCAAGAAACATAATTTCTTGAAAATCCCAATTGTAAAAATAAATAATTAATTCCCCCAGTGTGTGTTCCAGTGGTTGGCGGAGTGCATTTTACTAAACGTTTCAAGTTCAGCACCCAAGATATTTGGAAAATGGCAGGAGTTGCACATGGGAAAGATTTTCACCTTATCATAAGAAATCATGCCCATGTGTGGCTTTATCTCTTTGTAACTCGAAAAGCTGTCTTGTAATTACAGCATCGGCTGAGGCATGCAATTAACTGATTGAAAGAAGACGGACAAAAATCACAAAAAATTAAAAATAATGCATTCTACCACGTTTTACTAGGGGCAAAAGCACCCGGAAATACAAGAAATGGTCGATTGACCAGATCATATTTTCATGCTATCGTTTGACCATTAAAAAAATATATATAGTTAAAACATATAAAAGGCTAAATTTAATATCAAAACTCAAAAATATCATTTTCTTCCCACAAACTATTTGAGAAGAAGAAAGACCAACGCCTGTCGGGATCCAATCGAAGAAATATCTTACAGTCAAACCCAACGTCGATCACTTTAGGTTGATTATGGGTGTAGTACATATATTTGTGATTTTTGGAGCTTAAACTCGTCGGAAATTGCCATTTCTGACGAGAAATAGTCGGATTTGGCAGACTGTGAATCGCACTCGGCCCAGTAGACTATTAGCCGACTATTAACAGTCGGCTCAGAGGCTTTTTTTTATTATTATTTTCTTGTCAATTTAAAATTATTTTTAATTCTTCTCTTTTTTAAAATTTCAGTTATATAATATTTATGTTCTTTGCTAATTTAAATTTTTCAATCTTAATTCAATAATATTTATATTATTTATTTAATTTTTATAAATTCATTTTGTTTAGAAATTTTTTATTATAATTTTTAGAAATAGTTTTAAAATTTTTAATTGTTATTTTATTTAAAATTATTTTTTTTCGATTGTTAACAATCGGCCGTTTTAAACATTTTGCCCAAATGCTTATTTTTTTCATTTTCTTTTCAATTTAAAATTATATTTAATTATTTTCTTTTTATGATAAAATTTATTTTTTTAATTTTAATTATACAATATTTGTATTCTTTATTAATTTAATTTTTAAATTTTAATTAGATAATATTTATATTATTTATTTAGCCCGGTTTGACAACATTTTTTCAAAATTTATTATTTCAAAAATTCATTTTCAACCACACATTTTTTTAATAAAATAATTTTTTCCATCATATCAATAACTTCTCTTTACTTTTTAACCACATATTTCTCATAATATCACTATTTAAAATATATTCTTTCCTTAATAATATCCATCGAACACCCCCGTGATTTTCATAATTTCCTTTTTATTTAATTTATTTTTTATTATAATTTTTTAAATGATTTTAAAATTGTTTAATTGCTTATTTTTATTTTTATTTATTTGTTTTCCAACTATTAACAATCGGTCTGTCCTTTAAAGAGTCGTCACAAAGGCCTCTTTTTTTTCATTTCTTTTCAATTTAAAATTATTTTCTTGCTATGATAAAATTTAATTTTATTAATTTTAATTATATAATATTTATATTCTTTGTTAATTTAATTTTTTTTAAATTTTAATTAAATAATACTATATTCTTTATTTAATTTTCATATATTTTTTTTAATTTGTTTTGTTTTTATTATAATATTTTTTGGAAATAGTTTTAAAATTTCGTAATTGTTTTTTTTCATATATAAATATTTTTTTAAATTTGGAATTCATTATAATTCTTAATTTTCTATATTTTTTTATTATCTTTAATTTTTAATTTTATTTTTTACAGTAATTCAGTTCGCTTAATTTTTAAATTATGTTTATTCCATTATCTATTGTTGAATATTCTAATATTTGAATTTTTGCAGGATGAAATACCATCCAGCTGTAGAATTGAGACAGATGGCGGGAAAATGTACGTGGAACAATAACTTTGATAGTTTTACTATTGTGTTGGAGTTGTTGGTTGAGAGAGGTACACTACTCCTGGCATATTTCTGATGCATTACTATGTCAGCTATTTAGGTCAATCAACGACGATGCCCTTTACTTTGACTTCGGGGGCAAGGTCTCTACATTCTTCATATTTGAGTTTGTCATCATGACTGGATTGAAGATAGCAGACGACAAGGCAGCTACCGACGGTACTCAAAGAAGAAATAGGTTGCACAAGACGTATTTTTAGGGACATGGGATGGTGCTTCTACCGCAGTTGATCGACGCAATTAAGGAGTGCTACAAAATTTGGACAGATTGAAGCTCAGACTGGTCTGCATCCATAAGAGCATGCTGAGGTGTCATTACAAGAATACTGCGATCAATATTTTCCATTTAGAAGATGTTGACGACATCGATGCCTTCAACAATTGTCCGTAGGGTCGGAGATGTTTTGAGGACACCGTTCACATCTTCACCAGATCACACTCGAAGCCCAAGAGGTCCATGCGTAAGTACGATACTTATGGATTGCCCCTAACTGTGTAGGTAAATGTTTAACATAATCAACGTTAAAATATTATTATACTGAATTTATATATAATAATAATTTTATGTGTTGCAGATCTGGGCATATGAGATTGTCCCCCATACTCGATTTGTTAGGCGATGGGAGACACATTGCCCTCAAATGCATCATTGGCGAGTGGACAGATGTTCATTTGGCAAACAGTTACCAGTCTTCATCGACGACCCTCAGGTGAGTGTTACACATTTGCGATTTATATCGTAAGTCGTTTCAAAATTTCATCACATGATCATTAACTAATTGAACTGTCAATATGTCAACCTGAAGTCCTAATAGAGTTGAAGCCGTCAACAGAGGAGGAGGGTCGAGGTTTTGTGCTGGAGTTAGCCATTCCGTATTCTCGACACGATCAGATGTCTGATTCCATCCTACACCGAGATTGGGTATGTGAATTGAATATAATTTATTGATTCCCGTTTTGTATGAGTTAACATATTTTAACTAAGTTAATAATTTTTAATTTTGTTATTTGTGTAGGAGAGTGATCCAATTGATAGACGATCATCCCCGTCGATAGGATTACCTCAGTTGGAGATTAACTTCGCCGATAGATCTCCTTCTCCTCCATCCAAACACCTCTCCTATGGAACTCATGCACACAGTTAGAGTTATTATTTTCATGATATGTATGTCCACCTGACTGGATTTATGGTGGAGAAGGTAGGAGCAGTACGAGATGAGGTAGGGGCGCTGCAACAAGAAATGAGCGGCGAGGTATCAATTTTATGCCATGATGTTGTAGTGCTATGAGACTATACAACAGAACTTCAAGATGAGGTCACAGCGCTCCAAGGTTAGCGGCATACGAGGGGGTATAGACAAGGTGAAGGAGATTGGGGTCTCGAATCGTGTGGACAGATGATGACACATTAGAATCATTTTTGTTATTTGTGGAGCGAGAGGGGATGGCCCCGATGGAGACAGGAGAGGTGGCGAAGGAGTAAAGGACGGAGAGGGTGGCCCTAATGACTGAGGAGATGGCGGTGCCCATGACGGATGTGGTGGCTTCGATGATGGAGGAGATGGCGAGTCCTAAGGCGGAGGGGATGGCAGATAAGGAGAGGACGTCAATCGTGATAGAGGGTAAGAAGCGTGTTGTTGACGTATCGAAGGAGTTGGTCGGCAAGAGGCTGAGATTGCCGTCACAATATGTCATTTCTCCCTTCACGGTTGAGGTGAAGAGGAAGACGTTCGTAGATGGGACGTACCCCAATCTCTTCTAGGTGGTAGACCATGCTAAGTGGAAGGCATTCGAGACAGAGTGGCGAAGAATAATACTCGAGTAAGTATTTTATGATTTTAATGAAATATGCTACGCTATAATTCATCTATGCTACTTTTCACAGTTTTTCCGTTTCTTTTTTCAGAGCTAGCCACATGATAGGTGAAAGGACGATCACTAACGCCTATAAGTGGTTTAATGACGTCACGACTTTGGGTGCCTGGCTCATCGACAATGTAAGTGTAATATCGCAATTGTTATTTATTATGTATACATAATTTTTTGTTTATTAAATAAAACAATTCCCTTTATTTTTTTATTAGCGTTTCCTGATGTAGCACATCAACTGACTATGGACTTATTGCGCGATTGAGCTCGACGATATCCTAGATTATTCGACATTCCTGGCCGAGTCATATTAAGCACCCAGTTCCTACACGTCGTTATCATTGAGTATCAGTCGCTCCAACTTATGGGTAACGAGTGCACAATGCCTGAATATAGACTCGAATAGGTCATAGGGATGTGGCCGAGTGCCGGGAGAAAGTCATGGGAGGAGTGTACGCATATGTACATTCCAGTGATATGTACGACTCCTAGCATTCCTATCTTTAATGATTCTACTATATATGTACGACTCCTAGCATTCCTATCTAATATAAGGTCAGCTCGAGCTTCACCTGAAATATGTGACTGTGATTGTTTTTTTTGATGACTAGACGAGCGGGGGTGATTGTGCATGGCAGATTAGTCATCGTGCGAGACATGACGACGGTGAGACAATCAAAATCGTAAGTACTTATAATTTTTTTATTTGAACACATAGTTTTTTCGCTACACATTACCGACCGAACTAACACATTATTATTTATTTGCAGAGGCAAATGTAGGATATTCGCAATAAAGTATATCGAATTTTTTAGTATATGACATAAGTATGATGGAATCAACCAATCGTGGATGTAAAATTGGAGGAATAAATTAGCGTGCGATTTGTATTAATTCAATTGTGATCCGTGAATATTGTTTATTAATTTGTGAAATAATTGTAAATATTGTAAACAAATTGTAAATATCAAAAATTTAATTGTTTATTTATTTGTGAAATAAATTTAAATATTGTTTAAAAAATGTAAATATTGTATATTTAATTATTTATTTATTCGTGAAATAATTGTAAATATCTTATTTTTTATTTATTTGTGAAATAATTGTAAAAATTGTAAAAAATATGTAAATATTGTATATTTATTTGTTTATTTATTTGTGAAATAATTATAAATATTGTAAACAATTTGTAAATATCAAAAATTTAATTGTTTATTTATTTGTGAAATAATTGTAAATATTGTAAACAAATGTAAATATAGAAGATTTAATTTTTTATTTATTTATGAAATAATTGTACATATTTTAAACAAATTGTAAATATTTTTCAATTATCAGCGAAACCATTACACATCCGTCTAATTGTCATTTAAAAGAATTTGACTTATACAAAATTGGCAAGTATGTCATGTTGCTCTGCACCTACGCAGTCGAGGAAACTCTCGGTAGATGGTATTCTAGACGTACGTAGATGTCTGGACCATGCGGTTCAACTTCAGGTGGTAACAAACTAAGTGGAAGAATATGTTCGGAAACATCTTACTCGGCTTCACTCGATAGAGGAAATATAGTCTCTGCCTATGCTTCTCTCCAATAATCAATCGTGTAATAAGAAGAGTATAAGGTTCTCCCTGCAAAGCCTCTATACATAGCCACTACGACACATGCTTACATGGAAAACTCTCCATTTGAAATCAACTACAAGTGCAGGTGTTATCAGTCAAGTCCACCATGTATGCTATATTACGTGTACATTTCACGGAGAAGCGTAACTCATCCAGTGGTTCCACATTCAACTTTTTTGCAACTTCTACAGCCTTGAAGAGTTTATCCTCCTGAACTGGGCTAGCACGCTCGTGCAATTCTATGATTCCGCCTGTCGGTCGTGAAACAACTGCTGCAGTTTGTTAGAATGTTGGATTGGTAACTCTCGTTTCTTCTTGAATAATGCATTTAGAGACTCCATATTATTTGACGTCATCATATTGTAATGACATCCTGGAAAATGTGATCTCGTCCAATATTCAATTCCCATTTTTGACGTCATTAGTTGTGTCTACTATGAATTTATTGCATTCTTTAACACTAAGCTTCGGCCACTCTCTTGAACAATGAAACGATGCATTTCTCCCGATACTTAGTCTTTAGGTTACCTTCTATATGGTATATGCAATACCCATGATACGCCTTGGCAAAAACTTCAGTGATACTATTTATTATAGATGGTCCCCGATCAGTTACAAAGACAAGGACCTCGACTTCCTCGATTACTTCTCTCATCTTTGTAAAGAACCAACGCATTGACAAATCATTCTCGCTATCGACTATGTCGAATGCAAGAGGGTAAATTTGGATGTTGGTATCTTAACACGTAGCAATAATTAACTTACCTCCGTATCTACTTTTCAGAGTTGTACCATCGACTAAAATTAGGGGTCACTTCGAAATCATCGCATGCATTGTCCAAGAGCCATGAAGAAAAACTTAAAGTGATTTTCGTCCATAGTCTCAATAAAAAATGTAGAGCCAGGATTAGTTGTATCCATGTTATGGCAATACCTGACCAATTTAGCAAAACTCTCATTGGCCGAGCCCCTTAAGTCCTCTAATGTGCATTCCTTGACTTTCCAAGCTCATGACCACTCTGTGCTCTCGATGGACGTTATTAATGATGTCTGAATGTCTGTAGATCGTCCATGGGTCATGATACTTGTGCATTATCTGTCGACTAATAAATCATGTTCGAGCTTCCTCGTGATCATTTAGACAAATTTTCACTTCACAAGTATGTTCCCGTGTATACATGCGAACTACAAAAACCTCATTTGTGTCCATCTTCGTCGCTCGTAAACGCCACAACTATCGTCGATTCAGACAATCGTCAACAAGATTTGTTTGATTTATCACTTTGAACTCAAAGTTGCATTTCAGTGCAATTCGGTGCACAACTTCATGCAAATATTTCTTTGTTTCAAAAAATTGCTCGACACACAAATCCTCAAAATTAGGAACCATTCACCAAGAATTAGATGACGGTTCACTCGATCCAGCCTCTGTGCTCTCGCCTCACTCATGTCTTTGACGAGATAAATCAATTAAATCCCCATTCATAAATTCATTATCGTAGTCGTAGTCGTGAACTACCGATGGAATTCTATGTGTAACAGCGAGGTCATGATGATGAACAACTGTCTCGGGAATAACCACATCATCATCACGAGCTATCTCTACTGTGTCCCAAAAATCATTAGCATTGTGATCTCCTCCATCTGAATCTTCGTGTTCACCTTCGGCGACACTCTTCATCACTAAAGTCATGCAAAAAGGAGTCGTGCGCATTTATTCAATTCAAATAGATAATTCACTTTAGCATCAGAAGCAACATTCATATGTGGAATTGGAATGGATGAATGCTCTTTGAATTGAAATTTCAATTCCATATCGTACCAAGAGAAATCATCTTTCAGCTTGGTTAGTAAATCATGGTACATTTTCGCATATGATGTGCTCGATATTATGGAAATTGGAATATCACCATGTATATCACTCGACCATTTCCATACTCATCAATCTTTTTCATCCAATTCGAAATCACCAAAGTAACAAATTGGAATCACAACCATATTTGCATGACAAAACAAAATTTTTAATTATAAAAAAAATAGTCGAAAAATTAGTCCAACCACTGTACTGTTATGATTTTAAAAAAAAAGCATAACAGTCGGATGTTACAGCCGACTGTTGCGACCATGATATATGCAGATGAATTTTTTTCTTGTCTATACTTAAAAAAATTATAGATATGTTAAAAAATTTTATCTACATGTTAATTTATATCGAAATAAGATTTATCGATTAAAAATGTATAGTAATTTAATGAAAAAAAAAATTAAACATACAATATACTTACCGATTCGAAATGATAGACTTAAAAAAAATGTTCAGCGTTTGATCAATTTCTCAAATTTTGATGTTGAAGTAGATGAAAATGAAAATGAGAGAGTTTTTAACTGTGTTGGTTAACAGATAAGAAAAGTTAGCAGATTTTGAAATTTTAACTGGGAGTGTTTGGTTTTTTTTTTGTTTACTAAAATGGTAGTATTGTCTCTTAAAAAAAATGGTTTTTTGTAATTGCATTATTTACTTAAGGGCATCTTTGTCTTTTCAATTCAAAAAGTCATTGTAGAAATATGCAATTGTTAAAAATTTAAAGGGGAAATTAAATGGTTTAACCATGCCAATTTTAAAATTACCCTGCAAAAGAATATACATCTTGACGTCTCAATTGAACAATAATGTCTGGATAACGATATTTCTTAATACAGTCACAGTCGAATCGTTGTACGTTATTTTGAAATGATAAGTACTGTAAAAGTAATATTTGAAGATAAATATTAGTTAAATGAATGTGAATATTAATTAATTGAAAATTATTAACAAAGATACATGCATGAACAAGAATTTTATAGTATTTATTACAGTTTATAATTAGGTTTCTTGTGGTGAAAGCACATAATCTGTCAAATGTATATTGATGATAACTAAATAGTTGATGAAATAATTCATCAAATATTGTTCAAATAGTTAAAGCAAATATACATGAATTAACATGAATGTTAATTAATTTAAAATTAATACCATAGAATATATACATAACAATGAATATTACGTTATTTATACTAAATAATTATAATTTAATTTTTAATTAAATGAAACTGGATTCTAATTAGCACACATGAACATGAATAATGAAATGCATTCTTGAATGTAAAATTGTAATTAAATTAAAATTAATAACACTAAAATGCATAAATTAAGATGGATATTAATTAAATGAATATAAATGTTAATTAAATGAGAATTAATAATAGGAAATTCATACATGAATATGAATATGAATTTTGTAATATTTATTACAATTAATTATTGGATTTCATGTAGTGAAAGTACACAAGTGAAATGAATTTGTCAAATGTGCAATGATAGTGACTAAATAGTTGGCAAAATAATTCATGATAATATTATTCAAATGGTGAAATAAATTAAATATATATTGAAAAACATAAAGTAATGTATTATTAAAATAATTGAATTGTAGTAGGGATAAAATCGTCCAAAAAATAATTCTCACTTGATATGATATTTAGCCATTGTTTGGTTTGAATTAAAATCCAATTAAAATTTCAAGTCAAAGTTAATAATTACTTTTAGTCACACATTTTATGGGACTCATAACCTTTCAACCACACATTTCATCAACTTTTATTAAAATCTACTAAGAATTTGATTTTAATCTCCACCAAATAGGGGCTTAATATATTATAGAATATCGATTTAATATATTATAAATATATATTTATGTATTTCAGGATAATGAATAATACAACCTTGGACATGCTTGTATGGGACGCACATAGCCATGTCAACGAGTCGAGTCGAGTCACGAGCCGAAACTCAAGGAGATCGAGCAAAACATGTCCGAGCCGAGCGAAAGTTCGGCCAAAAAACTGAGGCCCAGCTCGAGCTTTCGACTCGAGCATTAGTAGCCGAGCCGACTCGTGTTTTTTTAAAATTCGTTATAAATCTATAATTTTTTATATTGTATTTAAAATTTTTGCAATTTATACTTATTATAAATAATAACTAAATATTAATATATAAAAAAATACATCTAAACTTAAAAAAAAAAAAGCCTGGCTCGGCCCATGACATTGGCCGTTGATGAGCCCTGGCTAGCTTTGGCTCGAGCCGACGCCCCAAAATGGGGCTCGGCCCGAGCCTCAACTTGATACCACCGAGCCACGAGCCAGCCCGACTTGGGCTTTTTTCGAGCTGAGCCCGGGCCATCCGAGCTACCGAGTTTTTTTGACATTACTAGACGCACATGTACCAAACGAGTCTGAATCGAAAAGAACTTTGCCATATTGGAGTAAAAAAGTATAATTTTTGGTCAAGTTGGAGTCCAAGCTCTCAATTTCTCATTTTCTACACTAACAAATAATGACAAACTAATATTATTTATAAAGATGATATTAACACGAACTCTTTTGATTTACTCAATTTTCATACCATAATACTATTTGTACATAAGTATTTATATATTGAGTACATGGAAATAGAAAAAATAATTTGAAAGAGAGAGACAAAAAAAAAAGGAAAAGTGTAAAGCTTGATAAATTGTGAGTCACAATCACACTTAATAATAATAAAAAAGCTTAACAGTCGGATGTTAACCACACTCGAAACGGCATGGGCGATGCAACAACACCACCGCCGATCTCCTGTCTTTCTCTTCCCGCCAACCTCATCTATCTCTTCTCATCGATCTCTTCTCTCTCTCTTCATCGCACCATCGCAAAGAAACACGCCACGCCGTTGTGCCAATTCTTTCTTCCCGCAACACTGATCGGCATTGATCTAAGCGGGGAGGCTGTGGTAGTTGATTTGAAAACGTGAGTTCTTATTACTGATTTGAGAGGCATGGTTGTTGGTTGATTTCAAAGCGTGGGTTCCTGTTATTGATCTGAGAAATGTGGTTGTGGTGGTTGCGATGATCTAAAACCGTGAGTACTGTATATTGCAAATGGTGGTGTGGTTGTTAAGGTATTGTCGATGGTAGTGAAGTGTTTTTTATGGTGGTGATGGTGGTGGTGGCAGCGACGGCATTTTATTTGTGATGGCGATGGTAGTAAGGCTCGCTGTTGGTAGTAGTTGGGTAGATTTTATTAGTATTGTGTATTGTAAATAGTGGTGTGGAAAGATGCTTTTTGGTTGCTGTGGTAGCGCTATGGTGGCAGTGGCGCCGTGGTGTTGGTGGCAGCTGCGACGGTCGAGTGGGACGAAAAGTTTTTTAACCAATAAATTTATTGATTGTGACCAATAAATTTGTTGATTATGACCAATAAATAATATGTTACCTTAAAAGTGTGATTGTGACTTACAATTTTATTAAGTTGTGATCGAGAAATAATTTGAGACTAATTAATTTAATAATTTGTGTTCATTAAATAAGTCGTGACTCATAAATTTGTAATTTGTGATCGATAAATGAATTGCGACCTTCAAAATTTTTGATTTTGTGATCTATGAATAAATTGTGACATATAAAACTTTTTTTTGTGACCGAGAAATAATTTTTGACATATAAATATTTTGATATATGATCAAAAAATAATTTTTAATAAATTAATTCAATAATTTATGATCAAATTGTATAGAATTGTGACCTTAATATATTTAGTTAATAAAATGTATTTTTAATTAATTCTTTCATAAATAAATTTTAATAATATCTTATTTTTGAAATTTTAAACTTTGTTTCTTAGTTTTGAAATGGGTCATAGTTAAACTCTAGAGTATGAAATTTTTCCTAAAAAAATACTTTAGTGGTGTAAAAATGGGTTAGGCCCACTATGACCCGGCCCACTAACAAAAGGGAGATGTTGGCTGCTTGTCGGGTGACCCAACATTATGAACGACAGTGTTGAGATCCATTTAGGCATCACAATGGATTAAGCCAAGTCGGCTTGAGCCCATTACGCACGAGCTCGTAAGATGACGAGTCGAGTTCAGCTTGGCCAACGAGATCGTCTTTTTTTTTTTTTTGGAAAATTCTCCTCCTTTCTTGAGCTTGGGATCGATTACTTAATTTTCGAGTAGACGGAGCTAAAATTGTATATGAACAATTTGTTACGTGAATAATTTTTTTTTTTAAATATAGAATATTATTAAGATAATATCAAGTATGAATAAATTGAAATTAAATATCATTTACCTGATTATACGTAATTTCGACATACTTATTTTATATTAGATAATGAACGTCTTGTCAATTCTTTATATACATTAAGCTTTTCAAAATGTCTTCTTTGAGCCAATTCCTGAAATAGGAAAGAACTCGACTACCTACACTAAAATAGACTCTGATGCTATAGTACTAATCGGAGGCATTGTAGATCATGTGCGATCACAAAAACAATGAGATATATGTCTTCGTGGCGTCTCCAAAAATCAAGTAAATCAAAAGTCATTGCATCAATTGGATCTACGGTTCTAAGCATTTGATAATTAAAATATTTATTTAATTCCAGCTGAACCTGTGTCCGATATACTTTGATTATACACCAGAGACATACTAGAAGAACTACAACAAATCTTTCATTCCTAAATTTTGTATATAAATTCAATATCTCCTCATCATCTTTTACAAGATTAACGTTAGGGGTGAGGAGGGTGTCCGACTAACATTTGCACCTAATCGTTGTGCATATAATTCGTACTATGAATTTAAAGTGTTCTCTAAATATAAAAAAATGATTGGAGCATCAAATCTTTCAATCCTAAATTTTGTAAATAAATTCAATATCTCCTCATCATCTTTTACAAGATTAACGTTAGGGGTGCGGAGGGTGTCCGAATAACATTTGCACCTAATCGTTGTACATATAATTCGTACATTGAAGTTAAAGTGTTTTCTAAATATGAAAAAATGATTGGAGCATCAAAATTTAAAGCATTCATGATTTTTTCTATTAACGTGGTTAATACCTTTCAAATTGTACCTGTGAGCCATTAAGTATGCTAAAGGAGATAATATAGGTAGGTCTTTCCAATATTTTCGAAACTTTAGCCCCATGAATATAATATTTCAGTAAAACCAAGATCATTTCTATATTTATTGAAAGTTCTTGCAAGAACAAAAACACATTCAAGAACTTTATAACTAGTGGATAGTATACATTAGATAAGATATTTGTAGAATCATAGAAACTTGTAAAAAAAATTAACTTTAAAAGTTAATTCCCAATCAGTATCCGTCAAAACAGACTCGTCATCGTTTCTTGTACATTTAGTATAAAATTCAGTAATGAATGCTTCATATTCTTCACATGATTTGAATGATAAGTAAATCGAGTTCCACCTATGCCCTACGTTGGTTACAATTTTTTTGAATTTCATACCAAATTGAGCACAATGTTCTTCGAATGCTTGTTTTATACTTGGTGATATGGTAATGTATACTAATCCATCCCTAAGTTGACCCATTTTATCGCTAATATTCTTCATACTATCTTGCACAATTAAATTAAAGATGTGACACACACAACAAATATGATATTCGTATTATCAAACGTAAAACAACGGATTTTAGATTCACAACGATATTCTTCTATAATTTACATAATGACATTAAATATGTTGTTAGCATGGTGAGGAAACTCAATTACTTTAAAAGCAATTATTCTTTAATGTATAACCTAAGTGGATTTATGTAGTGTGCAATTACAGTTATATAACATTTTTTAATTAATTCCTTTCCATATATTCAATGTAAACGATATAACACCACCATATTTATGTAAATCATGTATCATTTGTTATTGTACCTAATGAAATATTCAATGCAATCGAAACAAAGAGTATTCATACTTTCCCAATGTACCTTGATTGAAGATTTTCTTGTACAAACCTTGTGAAATGTTAATTTTCCATAGTGCTTAGTGGCAATTCAGCATCGACAACGAACTTTAACATTTCTTCACTGTAATTTTCTTTCCAATAAATTTATGTGCTTAATGTAGAAATGTTAGTACTAGGAGAAGGAATACAAAATTGAAGTTATGTTTGTGTTTGTGTTTGACCGAACACTTCGCACAGTGATGGTTGAGATGCGTAGTTCCAGTTTCCTTTTGCCATACCAATCTTGTAGTGTTCCGAACACTTCGAAATTTTTTAGACTTTTGCTTTCCTCTTACATTGGGTAGTTTGAGTTTCGGATCTGTTTCTTCATCATTATCATCAAAATCAATTGGATAACTACTCTCGTGAACATTAGGTACTAATCATCCTACGGTAAATATTATTGGGGATTTAGATAAAAGGGATGAGATTTCATAAGAGGGTTTTAAACAACATGAGATTTGCTAGTTATGTGTCTCAAATTGAGCATAAGAAAGTCAAAGATGTCTTAGTGATAAATGTTGGGTAAATGCGATGCATGAGGAGTTAAATCAGTTTGTGAGAAATAATGTATGTCATTTAGTTCCTAGGTCTGATGATTCTAAGTGGATATTTAAGAATAAAATCGATTATCAAGGTACCATAACTCGAAACAAGGCTAGGTTAGGTGCCTAAGGATATACTCAGGTTGAAGGGGTTGATTTTGATGAAACATTTGCCCCTGTAGCTTGACTTGAATCCATTAGAATTCTTCTGGCCGTTGCTTGCTCTTTAGGATTCAAATTATATCAAATGGATGTCAAGAGTGCTTACTTGAATGGAATACTTCAAGAAAAGGCCTATGTTGAACAATCTAAAGGATTTATTAATCCTACGTTCCTGCATTATGTTTATAAATTGAACAAAACCTTATATGGTCTTAAACAAGCTCTTAGAGCTTGGTATGATAGACTAACTGCAGATAAGAGTGTTGATCAGACACTGTACAAGAGTATGATAGGTAGTTTTTTAGGTCATGATCCTACAGGTAAGAGTGTTGATCAGACACTATCTAAGAGTATGATAGGTAGTTTACTTTATCTAACTGTAAGTAGACCTGACATAGCCTTTAGTGTTGGGCTATGTGCACGCTCTTAGGCTGATCCCAAAGAATCTCACTTGAGCGTCGTGCGACGTATCATTAGATATATCAATGGAACCATAGATTATGGAATCTTATACTCTCGGGACTCTAATCTTGACTTTACTGACTATTTCGATGCCGATTGGGCTGGAAATGCCGATGATAGAAAAAATACTTCTGGAGGTTGTTTTTATGTTGGAGCTAATCTTGTTGCTTGGATGAGTAAGAAACAAAATTCTATCTCATTATCCACAGCAGAGCTGAGTATATAGCTGCAGGAAGTTGTTGCACTCAACTGCTTTGGATGAAGCAGATGTTGAGTGATTTTGGAATTGAGCAAGGTACCATGACTGTGTTTTGTGATAACATTAGTGCAATTAATATTTCCAAAAATCTTGTCCAACGCTCTCAAACCAAACATATTGACATACGACACCATTTTATTCGAGAGCTTGTGGATACTCGTGTTGTAACTCTTGAACATATATCTACAAAAAATCAGTTAGCTGACTTATTTACCAAGCCATTAGATGATCTTTGATTTAAATCTCTTCGAACGGCTATTGGTGTTTGTGTGCCTATTTGATTAAGTATTTTTGGTGCATGCTCGTACTTTATCACTATGTGACATTGATTTATGCATGCATCATATGTGTTTGTTTGTTTTCTATGATAACACTTATGCGCTTTTTCACTTGTTTATTTGTATTTTTATTTTTATATGTTTGCAATTTTTTTGTGTGCTTAGTGCATTCACACTTTAAATTAAACAATAATAATAATAATAATAATAATAATAATAATAATTAGAACATTGAAATAATAAATATATATACATGCGAGACGATTTGTTTACAACTGAACATACATTGAACTTGATTTTGTTGGTTGTGATCAAGCATGAGTTTATTTGATGAGCTGTAACATAATTTTCATTGCTGGCTTAGGTTATGTATGGAGTACTTTGTATAGGTCTCTTCATATATCATCTGCACTGCACACTATGATCTTGTTAGTGGGACTCTACCACATGTGTGAGATTTGTGATAGCACTCACTTGTTAGTGGGGTGACTTTAAATATGAATTGACCTTAGTTATTAGACCTAAGTTCAAGTTTGTCCCTGATATAAAACAAAGAGTATATACAATAAAGCAAAAGGCTCAATATCTTATGCTTATTTTCGGAGCCTATTTGACTTGGACGATTAAGCCTACGGGGTTTCTCATAACATGGTGTCTATGGTCAACTGATTTGGGTTAACCAACCTAAAACTCGCTACATGGGTCATTTTAGTCGCTTAATGGAAAGGAGCCTGCAGTTAAGATTTAAAAAAAAAAAAATTGAGCTTTATGGTTGTGCAAAATATATGCTAGAAGTCAAATGGAGAAATGAAATTATCTATACACAATGAGCTTTAATATAGAGGTTCTAATGTGCTTTACTTGGTTTGACTTTCATAAGTTGGGAAATATCCTTGTTGGCAGTGATGTTATTATGTCATTTCTCACAAAATTAAGGTTTAGAGTCCTACTACCAGAAAATTAGTGGCACTTTACACATATGGGTCACTTACACAATTTACTCCATGTTTAACTTGGGTCATATGTGTGAGAAGGTTTATTGCTTATTGCTTATACTTATAACTACTAACCTCTGCATTATTGGGTTATTGTATGTTATTTCTTGGTCTCTTGTCATTTTGTCACAAAAAGTGGAAGTATATAGATATGATTACTAGTTATGATTATTTTGACTTGACATGGTGTATTTACAAATTTTCAATGAAATGATAAATTCAGTATTGCTAATTAAGTTTTGATGTTTTAGTAGTATCAACGTTTCGTTTTGGTATGTTGAGTTGGATTGGTACTATGTCTTAATTTAACATATGATATGAAACTGAATAGATGCATCTTGAATCACTTTTACATTGTGAACTGCTTGAACTGTTTTTCAACTTAGTACTACTTGATTAACTGTTTAAATTGGTTTTACACTTAACACTCTTTCACATACGTTTTGCACTTGGTATTTGAGTTGTCTATATTAGAAAACATGTTTTGATATATGAAAAGCAGAATTCCATCAAGATAGTTTTTGGTTGTGTCGGTCTTTGAGTCTGTACTTTTATTTCATTACTGCCTTGACTTTAGATTGTAGTTTTGTCACAGAATACCGAAAGGGGAGCATGTTAGGTATTTAATGTAATTGGCAAGTCTGTAAAAAAAATGGACTTAAATTGATATGTTGTAAAAAGTCAAGGAGTAATGTGAAAATAGTAGAAAGTTGTGTTGTATTAGGTCCAGAGTTCTAGAATGGAAAAGAAAGAAAAACAGAGCCGAAATTTCGCTAGACTGCCGCCAAGACTTGGCTCGAGCGTCAAAAACAGTAACACT
>CAIGRP010086536.1:0-10557 GCA_903798385.1 Fraxinus cuspidata | reverse complement strand
TTCAATTTTTGCCCCCACAATTAAATTTTGTGAAAATTGCCTCCGCAATTCTTTTATCCTAGCTCCGTTCCTAACCACTACATTACCCTGCATTGAGAAATATTGAAAATAAATCCGGAGTTTCTTTTCGGTATCTTCTACTTTATACAACTATAATCAAACAATATTACAATAGTGAATAATCCTAGGTCACTTATAAACAACTCGTCTTTTATTTTTACTCCATGACCATCAATCAAGAGAGCTGTCAATTTTCTCTCAATATCAAGTTATCCTTTTTCACAACGACATGATGCTAAAGCCACTAATGACCTATACCCCTCTGTAAAAGTGTTCGCAGCTGGTAATAATACATTGGTGATCGATAAAAGTTTATCAAAATTTCAGTTTGATCATTAAACTTCTTTCTGTTTCGAATTGATCACTAAACTTAAACTTTGTTACAATTAGTTTAGAATTCAATTGCAAGTATAAATTTCAAAACAGAAAATTGAGTATTTCACAAAGAAAACTAAAATCGAAAAAAGAAGACCCAAAAAATATGTGCTTATATGCCTAGAGAGCGACACTTACATGGCCAGCAACCGAAAGCTCACCCGCATCAGCCCAATCAGTGGCTACCATAAGAGTCCTTAACTCCACAAAGAAAAACTGTCTGGCCACCAGTTCACTCACCAGTCCGCTAGCATCAGACACATCAATAGCGCAATAGACAACATCACCCTCGTATTTACAACCCAAATAAACCAACGAATCCTCACTCAGACTCACTTCTGAATTCTCTAAGAACTCCTTACACTCCCTCAAACTCAACCAAGCCAGATGCCAATGGTCCCATCGGCCGGAGAATCCGCGGTCGTGCCAGCCAAAGGCTTTCCCTTTCTGAAAGGCAAGACCTTGAAATCAGGGGAAATGGGTTCTTGACTATGTCTCAAAAGGAGGGTCTTGAGAGTCTGAAATGCAGAGTGAGGAGAAAGTGGTTCAGTTTGTTTTGGGGTTCTTGATCTTACAGGGTTGCCTGCAAAGGCCTGGGAGTTTAGGCTCATGGTGTAGAGGTGGAGTGGGTGAGAAGAAAGGGATTGTATTTTGGTCCTTTTGGTGATAATAGTGGAAGAACAAAGCATGATTCTTGGATTTGGTTTTCAATTCCCATAGGTCTGATTTGGCGAAGTGAAGAGATAATGTGAGGTGGACTCAATTTAGTTTGTGAAATGTAATAGTGACGAGTGGACTTTTCCTTCATTTGGGGCATGGACGTTGTTGTGGCATATCCACCTCGTGTCTTAAAACTTCAGAAAAATAGCAGCTGAGATCCCCACAAACCCGCTCCCCAATCTAGTGAGGGTGCAGGAGGGGCACAAAGGGAAAAGAAAAATGGGAGTCAGATTTTCTATTTTTAGAGTGAGCATAACAAAATCTTCATTACCTCCAAATATCACCAAGTGTTCATAAGAAAATGAATGAGCTTGAAGATCTTAGATGCTTAACACGATCTCATCTCAATGACTTGTATATAAAGTATCAAAACATTACAACATAATTCTCATAGGCTTGTGACATCTCATACATTGTTCTAAACGAAAAAGAGGAAATTTAATTTGTCCTAAACTGACATGGAATTATTGAAACTATTGAACGATAGCAGAAAGTAGAAAGACATGGAACTATTGAAACTGACAAAAAAATGAGGAAGCAACTTCCACTTAGGACAAACTTTGAAGCCGTTCATATTTAAGTTCAATGTAATCTCAAGTAATTTGAAATTTTTGTCAATATAAACTTCATTTATTGTTGAGTAGTTCGAAGTCTTGCTAATCATTGGCCTTCAATCTCTGCACAGAGCCAGCACCTCCCTTTCTCATTGCACTTTTATAAGAAAGTTATTTTACTTATGGTAGTGAAGGAAAAAAAAAAGGGACAAGTAAAGGACAATTCATAAAGAAATTAAGGGATTGTTCTCTTCATATTTAGGTTGTCATCGACGAGGAGGCATCAGGGATGCACCCTAACACCTCAGATTGAGAGGTGGTTGAGGCAACTGTAGATGGCTGAAAATAGGTGCTTGCGTGGTATTTTGTTTAGCTGGCGGCCGTGCGGACTGCCATGTAGACGGATACGTAACAATGCAAATCATCATTTTGTCTAATAAACAATCACATTTCTATTATCAAGAGTACATTTATTTACCTATCAATGTTGACAATCCAAAGTAAATTCCTAACATATTTTTCTTGTGTTATTTGGCTGCATCAATTGGTAACGGACCCCAGTCTATGCTCCTTGAACAAGCCATCGTGGAGAATAACTCCCATCCGTGAAGATTTGGTAGAAATGAAGCAATAATACAGTTGCGTCAACAGATGGACTTGTCGACACAACAACAGAAATGCCACGGAACAGTGGTCGCAGGTGGAGTAGGCAGCGGCAGCTGGTTGTTCTCCGCGGAGGCAGCAGCAGTGTGCATGTGCATGTGTGGTGGGGGAGAGCCTTGTTATTCTGCAGCTTAAGTGGGATTGTCTGGACCCCAGTGGATAGGCTGGGGAACCAATTAGTCACAGTAACACTTGTTTCATGTCTTAACACCACAAACCATGTGAAATTTTTAGCTGCTAAGGTATTAAGAACAAGTGAATCTTTTCAAAGAAGAGCCACTAGCACTATTCTGTAATTAGTTCTTTTTCAACATCCCATCAAGTCTAATGTGGAGAACCAGAAAGAAAATATTTTAGCTTAATATGGATACAGTTTTAGCTTAATTTAGTTCACAAAATCAGCTTTTATTCTAAACAAATGCAATGGTATAATGGACCAAAGAAAAGAAAAAGGACGAATAAAATTTCTTTGTTTCATCATTCAACCGACGTCCGGGGCCCAAGGAATTGAGAAACCAATTAAGTAAAAAAGTTGCAATTGACTGTCTTCATAGGTGCTCATAAAGAGGGAGCATCTGGTTCTTATCTATTGTAAATTATTAAGATTTCATTTCATGCGAGTTGATATTATGCTTTTCTAAAGGAATCAAGCCTTGTTGCTCCAGAACAGGAATTGAACTACTCGTACAGATTCTGTGAATCTCGATATCTTCTGAATCTTATTGAACTGTTATCTAACCAAACATTTGGTACACAGTCGATAATATTTGAACTTATTTTTCTTGTATAATCATACTGTCTAATGTTCCATAACTCCATATACAATTGGCAATGCCTTTGAATTTCTGTGTAGGCAATTTCACCGACAACTGTGTTAAGGGTTGATAAGAGTTCATTAGTTTCGCGTAAAAGAAAACACATTGCACCATTGATTGAATTTAGAAATCCTTCTTGAGTTTACTATTTGAAGAAAATGCAAGGAAAAACCAAAATACATAAACGAAATAAGATTTTAAGCTCTGATACAACTAAGTTCTTGTTTAGTTCACTTTCTCACATCGCTCCTCCTGAAAAAGAAAAATGAAGAGAGAAATATATAAGTGCCTTGAATCAAGAAACTACATTGTAGCTAGTTATTATGCTAATGGTAAATTGCTTACCAAAGTCCTTAGGTGTCTTACATTTGTAGCACTCCATCCTGCTAGCATAATTGTGCACACCACATCCTAATCTGGGAAAATCATAAATTCACTCATAGATAAAGAATTCCAATGAAATTACATAACTAATATACCTCAATCACTTTTTAAGCCCCCACACTGTGTAAGTGTTCATGTTGGTGTGCGTGAGTGTGAGCATGAGCGTGTTCTTGTGACGTGGTGGGTGCTGCCTTTTAGTTATGCAAAATTTGAAAAACACATTGGAAGTTGGCCATGATTGCATGAAGATACTCTTTCTTTGAAGTGTAATTTTGTGAAAAATGCAGGTTAATTTTAAGTTAGTACACTTGCAAGACAATCTCTTGGAATTATGATAATACACTTATTCCACTTCACATTAATGTCAGATAATTCCTCTCCCATTATACTTCCAAACTTAATGTGAACTAATTATTGAATCACCTTGTCTGAGAGCTTAAGCTGTTAAAGAGCGGATGGTTTTACCTGGTGCAAATCCAGTCGCCAGTTTTCCATCCGGGAAGCACACTGGCATCATATGCATAACCAGCAGGTGCCATCATTCCGGCACCGTATCCACAATAATCTCTTGATGCACCGCATCGATAGCAGCTTGTTCGGCTTGCATAGTTGTGTGCACCACAATTCAAAGCGCCACAATACCAGTCTCCAGCCAAGACTTCTGTTCTGTTCGTCCCATATGCGGACACATCGGCTTCGGTGGCATATTTAGGACAGCTACATCGTTGGCATGACTCGCGTTTCTTGAAGTTGAGATGCTGACATGCAGCACACATCCAGTCTCCACTACTCATTTACTATATATTGTTATCTGCAAATAGAAATCCCATATCAGTAAGAACAAAACATTGGTCTTAAAATTTCGAAATACAATGGCTTGTTTCCTATGGTGGATTGTACAATACTAGATGAAGCTATAATCTAGTCAAGAACAGTCAAGTACTATACCGAAGCAGGAAAAAAAAAAACAAGCACATGAAAAATGTCATCTATATGCAATGAGCAGATCTCTACAATGCAGGAAGGACTCACCTGAAGAAAGAAAAGTTTGCTGTATTGGTAGAAGAAGGTATTGCTTGGAGTGAAATGAATTGGCAAATGGCTAGGGTAGTTTATATGCTTGTTAAGGTCTTGTTTGGTGGGACCCTAAACTTACTTTTCCTTATTATATGAGCTTCAGACGGTTTTCTTGTGTGAACCCAGAAGCTGATATTTTGAAATATTTCTTTTGGATGAGGGTGTTGTCGAGAGGGGACATGCAGGGGAGGGTTTGAAGTTGTGAACTGCCCTGTGCATGCATAGAATCACTTATTTTTCAAACTTAAGTGCAATAATGCTACTTTTTTTAAATGATTCCCAATGCATTATTTCGTAAAGAGTTCGAAATATTATTCCATATTCTGTATCCATTTCAGTTAAGGTGTTATGAGGGGAAGACGTTATTTGCCACGTGAGAAGATATTTAGCCTACATCACTTGCTGACATGGATGGCTCGAGTATATATGACTTGGAATTACACGTTGCATTCCACGTAAGCTGCATATATCCCTTGTTGATGAGTAGGCTTGTCCACATGGTTGAGGTTCAAATCAGAAAACAGGAGAATTGTTCACATGGGTATCAATTCCTTATAATGCACATCTATGCCAAATTCCATTCTTCTTCGCAAGGTTTGATTCCTTTTTTCCTCAATAATTCAAAAGCCATTTGAAGATAGATGTCACACCGGCATCCTTTGTGCCGCCAACTCGTCGTATGTACATATGTATGTATGTGCGCGTGCGTGCGTGACTACTGCGATATAACCTTCTTTAACGTTGATTTATCAGAAAAGATCAGGTTTTGCTTCATATGATATTAAGGTATATTCTGTAAAGCTTTTTGGGAAAAGAGAATAGATTAATGTTTACTTGAGCAACACTAACAACTTGAATCAATTCTTAGTTGTATTGGATTGTGCTAGGTTTAATTGAATTTCTTAGTATGCTGTGGCCCTGAGCCAAACAGATTGGGAGAAATAAATAGCTTGTTTAGTCCTATGATGCTTTGGAATACAACTTGCAAACTTTGCACTTATTCCACACGATATTAGGATTGGTGGAGAATGGACTTGCATTTGCTTGCTATATACTTGAAGGACCTTAGACATTTAATGAAGTCAAATGATACATCTACTTTTCTCATTCAATGTGACGGTCATATATGCACGTGTGATAAGACAATCTATCTAAATCATGATACCTTGACGTTTGAGGTGGTAAGAGGGAGAAGCAAAGTGAATGTGATTCAAGATGATGTATTTTGTATATATTGAGATCTAAGGTGTCGTGATTTAAATGTACAATCCCACCACGTATGGATATTGGATTGTCCTACCAAAACTTATTTCCTAATTTAGTGGTGTCAAAACTTGTCTAGAGCCAGGCTCAGCTCTTGGGTCTGCAGCCCATATAAATTTTAGGCTCGCTACCAAAAGAGAGCCGTGCAAGGCCATCTCCATAACCAGTTTGACACCTCTAAACTAGTTGAAGTCGCGAGACCTACAATTAGGGGTGTCAAATAGGGCCTCGCGGCATAGTGGCCTAAGCAGTGCACGACATCGGCCGTAGAGCTGGTCTCTCTCTCTCTCTTTATTATTATTATTATTTTTTTAATATTAATGCACACTTAGCAGCATGTGTCAGCGCCTTAATGCATGCTTCTATGCTTTATTCCATGCTAAGAGACATGCATTAATGTTTGATGCAAGGTTAATGCAGTAGTGCATGTAGTTAAGCATGCAAATCAAAATTTGAATTTTTAATGAAAAGATCTACAATTCTTTTAAAAAGAAATATTATTAAAATTGCTCGACCCCGCCTTTGTACGGCCAGCCTTGATGCTACCCTTTGACACCTCGACTTGTAGATCTTTCACAACATTCTACATAAATGTTCCTTCAAATAGGACGGTGATTGAATATCAATGATCTGAACACTAAGGATGTGTTTGGTTTCTAATACTAATCAAGATTTAAACTTCTATTTTTTCACTTAGCCATTTCCTCTCTTTGGTCTCGATGTCCAAACCATCGCTCCTAGGTGTAAGACTAGATCGCTCCATTCTCTCCTCGTTTTTGAATAGTTGAGAATATTAATAAAGTTATTAACCACGTGGAATACAGTTGCCAAATTGGAATGGAAAAGGGATTTACAATTGGGAGTTGACATGCAATTTTGTGGAGCACGTTTGACTGTGGAGATGGGGTCCACATTTACTGCCGTGGTAACATAGACGCTGACGTGTTGACCTAGGATTGGTGACCTAGGATTTGATAAGAAAGAATCCTAATCACCAAATTTTAACCAGACAAAATGAATATTCTTACATTAAAAACCTGAGTTCTTTGCTTTATTCGATGTAGTTTGTGACCATTCTCAAAAAGGGGTCTAATTCTCCTCAATAATACTCACAAGAATCCACATCCTAAATGGTGACGAGAAAAATAGCCACTGCTTTTGAATTTCGGATATTCCTAGATTAATTGTAGCTTAATTGTGCCGTAGTGTGTGCAAATCAATGATAACTAAGTTATGTATAAAATTTCGATGCATCCATATTAGTTTTAAAAGTACGTATTTAATACACAGTATTAAACATAAGAGTGTCAAAATGAGTGAGTTGACATCAGCCTCATGTATGTAGGCTAAGCTCAAGCTGTTGTCAACATAACCGGATTGGACCAACATGTCATTTTTGAGTTGATAAATCGAGCCGACTAGGCATTTCTTCATGGGTCATTGGGCAGAAAATTCCAACCTGACACGGCGTGCCTTAATTCGTAGACCAATAAGTGAATTGGCTCAAAGCAAGTTAGGCTAGTTTCAATCCTATTTTACAATGGGATGAGTCACCCTGTGTTTGGGCTGTTATCCATTTTGACACCGCTAAATTTTGATAATATTTTACAAGTAAAAGAAATTAAAATTTATGTAAAAATTGTCCATTCTTATGCAAATATTAATTATCTGTGAACTTCACAGATAACATCTTCACCTCATCCAACCTACACTCCCAATTTGATGATTTGGACCAAAAAAAGGGTTTTAGATGCCTTTTTCTTTTTGTGGACCCATTTATTCCATCCAATACTTTCATAATCTTTTATGGACATCAAAATTTATTTGCAATGGACTGGTCACCAATTTAAGAGAGATTGAAAAAGACGTTTGAAACTTTTAAATTATTTATTATAATTTTTTGAAAAATAAGTTTTGATTTAGTTTTTAGAAAAACTAACTTTTAAGTTTTAAGCACAATTCAACATGCTCCATTTTGTATAAACATAATAATCTTTTTTCCGCGATAGTGATGTTATCTCGCAAAATATATAAAAGAAGAAATAGCAAACTAAAATTAACAAAGACTGTATTGCTAATAAACTATAATAATAATAATAATAATAAAAAGTACTTTGTACATTGGTATGATAAAATAAAGTGAGACAAAAGATATAAAAAATAATAAAAAATAAATAGATTATTTAATACCTTCCATGACGTAGAATGAACTCAATAGCATTGTAGGCACTAGGGAGTATCAACTATCATGTAATAAATAGGGTAGAAACAAGAAAAAAAAATGTAATTCATTATGCCTATAATTTGCTTGCTCTTTTTGAAGAGAAATGGAATCAAAATAAATTCTTAGGAATATCTTTGGTATGATATTTTTCATATCCTCAATCGTCGATCTACCATGAAAGTTGTCACGTGTTTTCTACAACGTGAAATTATCGCAAGTGTACGGTGTCAAATTTTGTAATATAGTGATGAAATGGAAAATGTCGAACCCCAAGGATTGATACTTGATTTCTACCGAGAACTATAATTGTTTAGTTTTCACTTTATTTAGACAATCAAAATTGAATCAATATTGTGATTTTAATCTAACATAGATGGAATAAAAAATGGCAAGTGAACGGAAGCAATTTAACAAGAAGTTATCAAATTATGAAAGCCTTGGGAATGAATTCATCACATTATCGACAACGTTTTTCAACCATAACTTAATTCAATCAAGATTTTCTCAATTTATAGGCAAGAACCTTAAATTGTTTCTATTCCCTCTCTCGAGTGCCTAATAGAACATATTTCTATAGTTTAATTCAAATATCTCTATTCCGAATTAATGTATATAAATTATCGATGCACATGGTTCTTAATTCAAATAAGCCTCAAAGTTCATACTTTCTCTCGAAATCTACGAAACCTAGGTTATGTTGTTCCTAGATCGCACCTAAATTTCCCTCTCTCGAATGCCGAAATTTATGCATCAATTCATTTAACTAGTGGCCAATTAATTGAAAGTATTACACACAAACAACAATAAATTAACGAAAAATCCAATAGAACTAAATATATAGGAATCAAACACGTCTCAAGTCGATTACATCAAACCTTAGATCTAAAGATTTAGTTCATAATTNAGTTCATAATTACTAAAAACAACATATTAAAATTTGAATTAAAGAACATGGAGAAGAAAAGAATAAGAAAAATTATTTTGCTGCTTGAATTCTCCTCCAATTTCTTGTCATTTTTTTTGCTCTAGATCAATTCTCCTTCCTCCTGTATTCTAAGCTGTCGTTCTCCCTTTTAATTAGGTCTTCAAATGTGTATTTATAGTTCCCCAAAGTTGCAAGTCGAATTGGAAGTGAACCGAGCCGAAAATCTTTTGAAAAATTTTTTTTTTTTAATATTCGGGAAGCGGCTCCGCAACACCAGCAGCTCTGCTTCTTTATTCTTTGCGGCTGGCGCCACGGTGCCCAAGGCTCTACTACTTTCTTCTTATTTTGGGCGCCTAGGCGCACACACTTCTGCTTCTTCTTCTAATTGCTTTACTTCTTTACTTAGTTTGTCATCTTTTGGCCTCATTTCCACTTCATTCTCCTCTTTCCTCATCTCCAATCCATGCCTCCTTCCTAGATCATTATGTTAGCTCCATTTCAAGCTCCAAACCACTCCATTTTCATCCAAGTTGTCTAACTACAAAATAACATGAATACACACATCAAAACGCTCAAAAGTGATTAAGAACAAACCAAAAACTATGATTTAAAGGTACTTGTTTAATGAGTTATTTACACTCATCAGAAGTTTATATCATTGCGATATTACCGATATGCTAAATAGTATAATGAATAAATTTTATTATTTTTTTCGATTTTATTTAGTACCGTTCTATCTTCTTAAACAATCATGTCATGTGTGCATAATCTATAAATCATATACAAATTTTGATTGGTTGGAGCATTTTTTTTATATGGTATTATATAACAATGAATAATTATACTGATAAACATATAGACTTTATACATCACTTGTTGCTTGTTTGGTATAGCTTAAAAAGTTGCTAGAAAGTTGAGATCCTAGTAAACAATTGATTTTGACCACACATTTCATTGGGATACACTTTTTAACCACAATTTTCATCAAATTTTATCAAAATATGCTAAATTTTTTTTATCAAAAAATTTGTCAAACAACCATTTACTTATCTTAGTTATTATTTGTGGCAATTTTTATAATTGTAATAAATTGATTATCAGTTAGTCGATGCATTGATATTGAGAAAATGTATAATGGAGACTTTTTGCTCTTCCTATCAATAAAGATATGATACATTTAAGTTTAATTTTATGTTTGGCTTAGTTTGAATCTCTCATTCTCTTAAAAGAGAGAATCATTTGATCACTATTCATTTATGTCACACGAGTTTTCACATTTATTTTCTTTTCATTTGGTTTTGCTACAGTCACTTCTTAATCCCTAAATTATGTTTCTTCCTCCCATTTTAATTATTTATTTTTGTCCCCTTGGTTTTGTACTGTTTACTGAACAGGTGGATTGCCTTTGATATTTTCCTCCATATCTAGCCATTTTTGTTGACTAATTGGTATATATTTTCCTCATCTGTCCAGTTACAGTTGATATTTTATAAATAT
>CAIGRP010086530.1:0-15872 GCA_903798385.1 Fraxinus cuspidata | reverse complement strand
GTCATCCCCTATGTTCATGTAGCATGGTTCTACCAATATATGCAACACATAATTTAATAAATATAGAAATAGGATGGTTTGACACGGTGAGGGCCAGTGGCACTTTTATTGGGGATCCAAGAACAAATGGGGCGCCCGTTTTCTACTCCTTTAGATGATATTAATGGCCATCAAAATAATGCATACTTTTGATTCTGTTCTTACTTTTTGTGCTTTAATTCCGTAATTAGCTCATTGCATGGCTTAATGCTGCCTTAAATTATGGTCATGTATTTCTGCTTAACTTACTAATTCAAGAACTTTACGCATGAGAATAAATTAAAACGACAGTCTCCTGCTCTCTAAATCCCCTGGGGAGACATCGAACAACAAGATGAAGTACGGTTCTTACTCTATTTTTCTTAGTTGAAAAAAGTAGAGAAAAAAACAGTGCTTTACCTGTTGCAGATGATTTAACTAAAAACCTTGATTCTGCAGATCTCAATGGAAGAATATTTTCAAGAAGATCAGAATGCAACGCTCACTTTATAGACACAACTTTCTATGCAAGAAAATGAGCTACTATTCTCCAAAAAAAGAATGCTTCTTTAATTTGGTCCCAAAATAGGGTGTCCCTCTTTGACTTAAAAATCCATACTTGGATAGAATTCAATCGATCGCTAATTTTATTTTGGTGAAATTTACGAAATTGTTAAAAGTTTAAGAATTAACTTTAAAAAAAGAAAAAAAAATGAGAAATTCAAAGAGATATTTTTACCCTTATGGCAGAGCAGCACGCATATTCCTTTCCTCAACATCTTGTAAAGTAGGAGTAACAAATTTGGTTACCACTTTAACTGCATTCGGGCCCAAATCTCAAAAGGATATCTGATATGCATTGTTCAAATCATATTCAAATGAGTAATGCTATTTAACACAATTGGTGCTTAGCACCAGTCTAAATATCAATTAGATGTCATTAAATGATAGATTCATTTAAATACAAAGTCAAATCATCCATTTTTTTGCACATATCATGGATGATCACCTAGACTAATGCTCTAACACTACTGATACTAGATATCATTATTCTATTCAAATATTCTTGAACTAATTAACAATATCTATACACAAGATATGGGCATGCATGTATATATATATATTAAATATCTGATATGCATCGTTCAAATCATATTCAAATGAGTAATGCTATTTAACACCATTGGTGCTTAGCACCAGTCTAGATGTCAATTAGATGTCATTAAATGATAGATTCACTTAAATATAAAGTCAAATCATCCATTTAATTGCACATATTATGGAGGATCACCTAGACTAGTGCTCTAGCACTACTGATACTAGATATCATTATTCTATTCAAATATTCTTGAACTAATTAACAATATCTATACACAAGATATGGGCATGCATGTATATATATATATTAAATATCTCGAAAGGAACTCTATGCATCTAGGTTTGAACACTTTGTGCATGCCTATTGGAAAATTATAGGAGTAAAATATTGTTTCCTTAAAAATTTAAAATAATAAGCAAGATTTTAGCTTTTATTTCTTTCTTAATGTTGGTTAAATTACCTCATCCAATTACCATACTAGTATTGTCCAACTTATTTTAGGGTTTCTTCACATTTGGTATTGAGTTTTAGAGATCAATCATATAAGATTAACCTTACTAAAAAGAGTAATTCAACACTTATACGTTGATTAGTTTTTTTTTTTTTTTCCATATCGAAGTGACTTTGAAAAAAATCAGTATTAGAATTTCAACTGCTTATCTGAGATTTTTATGCTTAAATTATTACTATATTGAGTTTTGAGATATCAACATCATTATTAGGAATAACTGTAATATGTACTTATATATTATTAAAATATTATTGCAAGATGGTGGCTCTTCGAATAAATCAATCTTAGCTCCCGTTTGGATCTGAGATTTTTCTTCTTACATCATTAATTAATCTATAGTGAATAAAACAATTAAAAATTCAAAAGTTACAGCAGCTTTATTAAAATCCGTACAGAAGTCAAACACAAATTGACGTTGTTGTCTACAAATTTGAATGAATTCAAACAAGGGGCCCACAAAGTTGAAAATGTGGAATTAATGGGAACTGATTATTTGATATTTTTTATGCTTAAATTAAGAAAACTTAAATACGTACTTACATATATTGATATGTATTTGAAAGTTTGAATACTAGGAATAATTATTTTAATAGCATTTATTCATTAATTAATTAATCATAAGTAAGTATTTTGTGACTGACTATACTGATTAATCGATGTTAATAATAAAATTTATACAATAAAAATACACATTTCTAATATATTAAGTTCGTGAATCAAATGGATTCGAACTAGTACATGAATCCACTGACTTAACCAGTAGTGCACGGGGAATTTCCTAGACTTCTCCAATACCTGCTGACTTAATCAATTTTGTCAAATGTCAAAGTGATGCATGTGAAGTATACATATTAATTTTAGTGACTCCCTCTACAGGTAGAGTTTTGCTATGTGTACACGGTGTATATTAGGTTGGTGTACAAATAGCAAAACTCGTAAAAGTATGCTCTAATTTCAGCTTTTGCAAGTTCAGCTTAATTCAACAATCACAGCCACCTGCATCACTTGCTAACGAACCGTGCTTACTACCCTAACCATCAGACCCAGCCTCCTCTTTGAGTTCTCCTAGTTTTAGCCATTAATTTCTGACTTGATCGAGGAATCAAGAAATAAAATTCCACACAATTTTAAATTTGGAAATTGGGGTTTCGAAAAGGGGACGTGAGGAAGAGTGGAGAACTATAGATCCTTATAAGCCATATTTCATGTTAGTCAAGATCGGTTTAGGAAAAATATATTACAGAGCCGCCTTCTATTTAGGGAATAAATAACTAATCTGAAAATCAAGTCATTTGTGAGGTCAAATCATGACCAAGTCTCAATCCGTTCAATTCAATTCTTCATAAAAGATGCAATCACCCAAGCATTACAGCACACACAAATTGGGATTCGTATGACAGATGAAGAATTATCAAATGTCGTGAGCAAATATCACAAAGTTTATAATTTGGTTCAAAAACCCTTTTCAAAATGTCACTCATTACAATAGACGACCCACAAACAAGAATACATTAATTTGGTTAAATATGGTCCAAAACATCGTGAATATAAATCGAAATTATGTTCCAAACCAGTCAACATCTGAATTGCCTCTATAAATTAAAATAAGTATGCCAAACTAACCAACTTTTTCTATTATAATTGACAGTGTCTTTTAGAATCTCAAAAGAATCTATCTCACAACATAAATTAATTAAGGACGTAAGTTCAGATATAAGCACGTCAATTAAGAGTTCACGAACTAGTTTAGTTCTCTTAGAAAATCTCAAAAATCGATGCTCAAGTAGTGCACTTAAGTCATTTTATCCAAAATGTATTCTTGAGAAGTGTTAGTGTTTGAAAATATTTTCGCACAAGCAAACAGATACTCAAAACAAGAAAAAACCACACGATGTCACGTGCAAAACAAGAAAAGAAAAAAATTTGTACTTTCGTTAGACAATTAATGCACAATGCAAATTCTTAAGCCTTTCTGAAGAGCCTCAAACCCAACAATATCGAAGGCCATGGCGGGAAATTGGCCAGTTGATTAAAAGAGACCACATTATCTTTATACCATTCTAAACATACAGTTGTCTCATTTTTGTTTTACGTAATGGTCTGGTTTGTGTAATAGGCTACAATACCTTCGTATTAATTTTCTTTCCTTTGTGTTTATTAAATATCAAACACAACCGAACATGACATGACCATACCTGTTATTCAGTCATAAGCTTTTGTAGCTTTGACGAATTTGATAGTGAAGTTTACTTCGCGAGTAGTACTCTCAAGTATATTCGATGCCTCCTTTGCTATCTGACAAATGGAAATCAAGCGAAATCTATTTGGTTCCACTATAGAATGTCATGCTTTCTCATGTAACAGGATGTTTGGTGGAGATTAAAATTAGATTTTTAGTAGATTGTGATAGAGTTTTGGAAATGTATAGTTGAAAAGTTGTGGGACCCATTAAAAGTGTGGTTAATATTGATTGTTTCACTTTGACTTAGATTAAAATCTGATTTTAATTTGTACCAAACTGGATATACACTTCCATCCTAATTTTCCACTAAAGCATAATTTGTACCATTTAGAGACGGGGAGTATAAAGATAGCACCTTTTGTTCCTCGAAAAAAATCGGAACTCAGTTATAGTAAATCGACCTTCCCTTATACCAAATGAAAGCTTGAATTCAAGGAAATTTTATTCTACTATCTGTATTAATTAATTTATCAGAATTTATTATGGTTGAAATCTTAATATAATGGTTTTAATTGTTAGACAAACAACCGGTCTACTGATTAACAACTAAAATATAGGTTAGTAAGAAAATTTATGAAAACAGAAATACACTTTAATATGGTAAGTTCGTGAGTTAGATAAGTTTGAACCGATGCTTGAACCCATTGACTTAACTAGTGCTGCATATGAAATATGTAAAACTTAATACGATCTAATCATGCTTATATATAAATTCAAACATCAATTAGATCAATGCAGAATAAATATACACAAACCGAAAGCATACCTCCGGTCTTTGATGAACGCTCTGTCACACTCAATTTCTCACGGTATTTTGGTGCTTCTAAACTCTAAATACTCACAGTGTCACGGTGTATTTATGAAGGAGATGAGTATCGAGCTTAGAGAACAAAACAAGAATTTATAGCCGAGTTTCCATCATGTCGCCAGAAAATAAGGACACGAAATTGGCATAAATCGCTGCGGAGAAAAAAGGGGGCGAGATTGGTTCAACGCGGACCATCAATCTTGTAGTTTCCAAATTTATTCCCAAGAGAATTGGGATTCTCTTAACGGGAAATTCCAACAAAATATCCGTAAATTACTTCTTCAATTCACCCACTTAAAAAATCTAATTTGTTTAATTAATGAAGTCAAAAATTAATAAATAATATGTTCATAACATATATTTCCACCAGTATTAATTTCTAGATTTACCCTAACATGAATTACTCATTCATTGTCTGATTTCTTCGTTCATTTCTTGTTTTGAAGATGAATTTTTCACTCATTTTCTCCAACTAATCATCTCCCCCAATCAAAAGGAACTGTTCTTGTTTTACTTTCCCCCTTTCAAATATTTTTGCATTGGTTAAGTGTATACACCAGGTTCATCATTGCTAGTGACTATTTGTGTTCTCAAATCAATGTAGGGTATGTATCTTTTGAAAATTTGCATATTTTCACTCACTCTGCCACAAGGTTTTGTTTAATGATTTATCAGTGACATGGACGAGATTGTAGCCTTTCGTGTGTAGTCAGTATTCTAATTAAAAAAAACCCTAAATTCCAATAAAATTTTACACTTCACATTAAAAAGTTTTCATTTAAAAATAATAGTGATATATCAATATTTGATTGATGGGATAATCAAAGAGACAAAAACGGAGGTAGCAAATGTGGGTTCATACTAATAAAATAATTCATTTGAAAAATCTTTTAATAATTGATGTTTAGAAAATGCTGTTCATCTAAACGCATTTTTGACTTTCGCTTGTTCGTAGGTCCATCAACTTGACTTTTTATTTCTTGCTAGTGAGGCTTGTGTCTATATCCATGTTTATATTGTTATACTTTACATCAAGTACGGTTCATGTTTATAAATATTTAGTTCAATTTTTATTTACGCATTTTAAGATATCGACAAATATTATCTACTTATTCATCACTAATTTTTATATTTTTATAATTTAAATTATTTATAAACATAAAAGGAGTGGATGCTGGGGGTGGGGGTGGGAAAGGAGAACCCAATAGTCCATTTTATATGGCACTTTTATTCCTTCTCCTTAATATTTTATTTTGTTTTGGGAAAAAACAAGAGACCAGTAATCCGGTATATCTCTTGGAAAAAGTGTCTAGTGGTATATGCATGGAGCCCCCAAATACCAGGCAAAGCTGAGATTAATCCGATATTTATTTGTTTTAATATATGTATATAATTTATGTAGGACCTGAAATTTGACTTCAAGCAACATTAAACGCCAATTACGGTGTTACTTGTAGGCACGAGTTGTGCATTGTATACGTGCAACTGCGAGTAATATTCCTGATAAATGCATTTTTTGTGCACTTATTCGAGGCTATATTACTAAACTTTTGTATTGTTTTATTATTACATTTTACTTAATTTAGGTTATTTTTATCTTATTTCAGTTTTGGATATGTTTCTAAGCAATTGAAAAGAAAGAAGGATAAATCAGTCAATTGATAGAAGCTTGAGGACTAATATGCATTTGGGTAAAAGTTGAAGCACTAAAATTGAAGTAATTTGATGTGGATGACCAAGATGGAAGAAATAATGAAGAAAATGGTTGAAAAGAAAATTTGTGAAAGTTTTATAACTGAGCAGCCGCTCAGTTATATTGGTTGGGCGACCGCCCGACCAATAACATCATCAACATGAGCCATTTTTTAAATTTGGATGGCCGCCCCATTTTATATTAGGCGCCCGCCCAGGCCAAATCGGGGAAAATTTTCTGATTTCCTAATTTGAATACAATTCTTATGGAAACGAATTTTGAGATGTCTTTTAAAACTCTAGGGCCTTCCAAAAGTAAGGGGAAACATTACAACATATTTTGAAGAGTTTTTGGAGAAGAGAACAAGGGAAGAACACAAAGATCGAAACCAAAAATACGAGAATAAATTCAAGAATTATATTGGGTGATGTCGTTCTTTATTTATTTTTCCGATTTTCTTCATTCTACCATACTAGGCTAGATTAATTTTGTACTATGGTTAGATGAACTATGTAATATGATTCTTAAAATTTAGTTTTACAATTCTTGACATTAAAATCATGTTTTGGATGTTGAATGATTTATATGATACGTAATTGTGTGAGTTATGTGGCTTGTTTCATGCATTCGAAAGAAAGGGTATAGGTTCGACGAGGTATAAATTATCATCGGGTCTGATATGGGATAGAAATATATCGTTATGTCCTATGTGAATTTTTAAGTGCTCATAAAAATACATGTATTCTTATATGTTAGCATTCGTCATAGAGATATAGTCATGTCATATATGAGAATAAGTTCGACTTTACTCGAGAGAGACTATTAAATAATTTAGAAGTATTGATTATTCAATATTTCAATCGTGTGTCAAGGTGTAGAACTAGATTTAGAGAAGTCTATTACATAGGGATTTGTAATCCTAGTACATTCATCATATATAAAAAAAACCTTCATCTTACAGTCGACATAAATCTCATTCACTTTAGTTAAATCATTCATAATTCCATCCGCATCATTAATTTAGTTATAAATTCATCAAAACAAATATTCTCATTCTTATTGTTTCAATTAAGGTCACGATAATTAGAATTAGAACTAATCAATCCTTGTGGGACGATACTCAGACTCAAAATTCAACTTTATTACTTGTTAACGAACCGTACACTTGCGGTGATTTTTATTCGAAATATATTTTCACGTGACATATGAACGTACAAAGCAGTATGCAATTCATTCAACAAAGTTGCCTCTTTAGGGGACATCAATATGAACTCCAAGCTCTCGCTTGGGAATGAATGCTTCCCAAGCTGCTTGCTGGAGAAAAACGAAGACTTAGAAATTGAAAATTCATCCCTCCAAGTGGATAAAAGGCTTGAACCTATTAGTAATCGTATAGTTGAAACAAGCATTTGTATGGCTAAGTTAAAAAATAAGTCAAAATTACTTTTAAATATATCTTTATTTTTAAACATTTTTTCATACGTTAATTTTACTTATTTTAGTTTAATCACTTTCTAAACATGCAAATGCAATTCAAGTAGTTTCACTTAAAACTTTGATATGGGCTTATGATAAATATTAGGCTAGCCTTTGAAGCAACTTACATGGGCTTTAGGCATGAATTCCTCTTGGAACAACGCATAAATACACTAAAAATTAGGGACCAAACTTTAATATTCTCGAGTTTAAAAAAATTTCTCAACATTGTTCTTCAAAATCGGATGATATAATTCCTGTTTGTCCAATTTTTTCAACAATATTCACATATTAACTATGTATTTGGAACAAAATTCTAAAAAAAAAAAAAAAAATAGAGGTAATTTTAGATATAGTTATTTACATTTCGAATTTGATTGTTTTTTTATATTTGATTTTCCTACTTCGTTTTCGTATAAATTGATAATAACAGTTGAATTTGTGATAGCTAATATGATTTTGGTTTTGTTAATTTTCATGTAGATTTTGTTATAAATCTAATTTGCTGAACGAAAATTATATATATACTGAACAAGAACAAACTGGAAGTATAATTGTAGGCACAAAATATCATTGTAGATTAGTTTACAGAATTTGAAATATCATTGCAGTAACATATGAAAAGATAAAGGGAAAGAGAATCTGCAAACAGAAAATTATCAACTGCACAGTTTATTATTTCAAAAAGAACACAACATGAAACAAAACTGCAGAAATGTATAATCATTAAAGGGAACAGATTAGCAAACCAAGGCCTGTGTACTACAGTGTCCTTAAAATGGATTTGCTCCCTTACCATGAGTGTTTGAGGTTTTTTTGAGTGTGTCTCTCAGGATACAACGAAAAACTAGTAAAAATTGAGCACTAAGTTTTTACTTTGGCGAATTGAAATTTTGTCACAAGAAGACCACCAAGAGTTTGGAGAGAGAAATTGTAAGCAGGGTATGAAGAAAAATGAGAGATTTCATGTATGGAATGAAGGAGAAACTGACTATCTAAATAGGCTCTTATTGAAGGCATAATGGACCAGGACTTACAGGTGTTATAAGCTTTAACACCATTATTAACCGGCTGTTAAACTTCTCCATTAACTGGTAATAACAATGGAAGTTTTAGAAATTGAAAAGCCACTTGGAAGGAAAAAAAATATTAAAACAATATAGAAAATAAAAGCGAGACATGGACCCTCTTAAGGAGCCAATTTTGGTCTATTTGGTCCAACATTCGTATACGCAGATTGTGCCCGCACACAAGTTCAAGGTTCGATATACAATTCGGTTAGTGATTTGCACCTCCTGTGGTTATGGCCTTTATCATTTTCCTATGTGAGACAATTTGAATTAGTTTTTCTCTAATACAACAAAAACCTCTTCCAATTCATCATTATGAGTTTCAATTTCTCATTTACCCAATTATCATTTTTGACAAGTAAATATACGATTTCAATGTTCTTGTGGTGTAGAACACTAATCAATTTTGATTTTCCAAAATGAACGAACGGGACCCGCTCAAAATTATACCAAAAGTAGCCCATTAAGCTAATTTTCCAACAGATTTTCTAATTTCAGTCTTGGTTTAGCTAATTCAGTATTAACTTCGCTAAGAATTTTTCACAGTTACGCTGTTTTCAGTTTTCAAGCATTCATATTTGGTTTTCTACCATTCATGTTTAGAAAATTCTTCTTTCAATCAGTTCTGTATTTTCATTTCTTTCTCTATCTTTGGAGAAGGATTTTTGGATCAGTCTGATTCTTGAATTTATTAGCTTCAGTAACCTCTAGCGTTTTAACACAATTCCTAAGCTGTTTGAAAGAATAGTTTGGGGGTGGATAAATCGGTGTAGAAGCTATTTAGATAGATGTTGATTCCGTGCATAAAAAAACGCAGTGTGGAGTATTTTTGGCTAACAAGTGGAGCGTAAGTAGTAATTGTTCATGAGATGTCTATTCCAATTATTCGTCCCAACAAATTAAAGCAATGCATTAGTTCAAAAAGAATGAGGTAACTATCACAAATTAAAAATTGGTGTTGATGTGTGCTACTTAACTTAGAGTGGAGAGAAGAAACAATAGGAAGAAAAGATCTATCGTTGATTCTATCAATGACTAAGCGAAAAAACTATCAGCAAGTGAACTAAAAATTGAAAATATCGAGTGAGCATATAAAAAGTGGCAAAAATAAAAGTGTTGCACTACTTGACTAAGCTTTGGACACTTAACTTAGGGACATAAATTTTTAATGGGAATTATTAGCCTAGATAAAGTTTGGTGGTTACAATATTCAAATTTAGGAAGAATCATCATACATCAAGGTAATGACTTCCATTTATTAAATTCAATCGAGCGAGAAAGAAATGAGTGATGAGAATTCAACTTTTATAATAGATACCCTGAGAGTGAGAATAAGGAATAAGTTTGAAAGTGTGCATTTTATGAGAGAAGAATAGAAATATTTGATGATTGAAGGTCACGAAAATAGCCGACTTTAAAGTGTGTTGTGATTGAATTGACTATGCAAACATAGACACATCAATTTAAAATTGGATAAGTGGATGAATTGATTCTGTAGCATATCTTGGAATACCTTTATTAATTGTTTAATTGGTTTTAAAACATGAGGACTTAACTATATTTTTTTGCATTTTGTTTGGGGTATGTTGAGCCCCAATTTGGTAGGGATTAAAATGAGATTTTAGTAGATTTTGATAAAGTTGATGAAATGTATGGTTAAAAAATTGTGGATCACGTGAAATATGTAATTGAAATTAATTGTTGATTTGATTTAAATTAAAATCTAAAATTTTAATTTCCATCAAACAAGGGCTGTGTAACTAATTCTGTTCGAGATGAACAAATATTCAAATTTAGAAGTATTTGATGTTGTAATTTTTCTACACATATCGAGCTCGTTAAAAGTGGATATTTGGAAGTCAATTTGATATAATTACTACTTAATTTTGTTAAATATCAATTGTTGTAGGATAAACTCGAGTTTGGATGATTTTTGGTGAAAAGAAGTGAAAACTAACCAAAGAAGGAAAAAATTGAAGAATTATAAAGTTTAGAGACTAAATTGCGAATATCTAAAAGTTGATTTGGGCCAAGGTATAATGATTGAATAAAACGTGGATCAAATTGGATGAAATTCAAAGTTGAAGACTAAAATTGCACAAAGAAATGACTTAAACTGAACAAAAGAAGCAATCTGGTACCAAAGTGAAAGGAGTTAGATGTTTAAGGTGTGTGATTGCACGCCTATAGGCGGTGTGACCGCAACAGCTTAATTGAAATTTCCAATAACTAAAACATGAAAGCGTATAAAATTATGTTTCCTTCTTTGATTGAAACTCTTTATGGAAAGCAATTCATTCATATTTTTAACTTACTTTGGAGGCACAATTCGAACACCAAGCTTTAGAGAGAAAACATGATGCAAAAAACAAGATTTGATCATTCCAATTCATTCTTCGAAGATAATTTCATGGATTTTGGGCAAATAAGAAGTTGTGACAAAAAATTGTTAGACGAAACTTGAAGAGATTCAATAATTCATGGCATTTCTTCTTTCTCATCATATATCTAGAATTCGGGTGATGTATATCATACATGTATTTTTGTAATGCTGGACTAAAGTTCTAGTCACTAGGACGTATACGAGCTCTTCATTATGAAATTTTAAATATAAAGTTCAAATCTTTGACGTTTGTTGTTTGTTTGTCTTGGATAATTGTTATAGATATTAATGACTTTCAATTAATTAGCTACTGGTTGAAATATTTTGTGATTGCTATTTCATTCGAGAGTAGGAATAACGAATTAGTACTTGTGAGAATTGTTGTAGTGTTCAATAGAGATAGAGATATATCGTTATGTGTTTGTATGATTTAAATTGGATGCTCTTATGTTTAATGCATTATTTTACGTTCACATTTTTCATAAAGATATAAGAAGATTACCTGTGATGATACATTTAATTCTACTCGAAAGAAATTGTTGAATAAAATATGAATATTAATTGACAATATTAAGCCCATGTTTGATCTATATTAAAATTTTTATTTTTATTTTTCTATTTATTTCCAGTCACACATTCTTCAATAAATAATATTTTCCATCACATCAATAATTTTTCATTTTCTTTTCAACCACACATTCTCCATCAATCTACTATTCCAAAATATATTCTTTCAAAATAATGTGGCTCAAACACACCCTAAACAAGAGTTCTTATCGTTTTAAGTTGTGTTAAAAAGAATTAGTAAAGGAGATTCGAATTTTTAGTACATACTTTTAATCGGCTTACAAACACTTCTTAGTTGCTAGTTGGATTAGTTTTTGTAATTAGCTATAGTCACTCATATACAAATTTGGCTGTTCAAACATAGATATAATTAATTAGAACTAGCTTAACTACTTAGTTCTCAGATAAACGATATCTTACTGATACTTTATTTCTTGATTACGATAATGTGCACTTGTGAGATTTTAACAATCAACAAGCATAGAAAAAAATTAAAGTAAACCCACCATTTCTAAAGAAAATTAACTTAAACATAAAACCTGAAATTTCATATTGTAGCAAAAGAATAGTGGATGCTTTAAATCGATATGGTAGGTAAAAATCATATCCTTTATTTCATCAAAATACAATAATTCTGTAACATGCTTGTCATCATTACAAAAAACAAGTTAAAAACAACTAATTGTTTTCCTAAAACGTGACTCAGTACAATATTACTCTCGACTATCACACATCCAAGTCCAACAATCCACATAATAATTGTTCGCTCCATGTATCACAATTACTAGAAAAATGAGAGATTTTGTGTGATGAGTATACCAATATACGCAGTGAATGAAATATGGTGAATGTGTGCATATAAATGCATGAATAATATAACATGTCTCATTTTTTATTGCCTTTCTATTTTCTTCTTAACTTTGAGGTAGGTACAAAGTTAAGGTGTGTACTTGAACTCAATAATTTTTGTAAGTGGTAGCATACATAAATTGATTATAACTCTTTGCCTTGTATCGACTAGTATCTTTTCTCGACATAATTCTTTGTCATGTGTTCACGAAAATATGTCGAATTAAAATCACCACAAATGTACGATTCGTTACAAGTAATAAAGTGAACTTTTTGAGTCCAAGTATCGTCCCCCAAGAATTGATTAATTCTAATTCAAATTATCATGACCTTAATCGAAACAATAAAAATGAGTTATTTATTATGATGAACTTCTAACTAAAATAATAATGCGGATGCAATTATGAGTGATGAATTAAACTCAATGAATTTGATGTCGAATGCAAAGTGAAATTTTTCTAATGTATGATGAATCTACTAGGATCACGAATCCATATGTAATATTCTTCTCTAAACCTAGTTCTACACCTTGACATACGATTGGAATATTGAAGAATCAATGCATGAAACAAGCCACCAAACTAACACAATTACGCATACAATAATTATGGAGAAAAATAAATTTTTATACAACATCCAAAACGTGCTTTTGATGTCAAGAATTGTAAAACTAAAGTTTAAGACTCATATTATATAGTTCATCTAACCCTAGTATAGAATTAATCTATCTTAGCATGGTGGAACAAAGAAAATCAGAAAAATCAATTAAGAACGACATCACCATTCAAGTTTTGAGATCAATCTTCGCGTCATGGTGTTATTCTCCGTGTTCTTGCCTCTTTTTTTTTCCTCTTAAAGACCTTATGAATCTCTCCCCCTCGCATTCTGGACAGCTCTAGGATTTAAATACACGACCATGCTATTGTTTCCATAAGTGTTTCAATCATACAAGAAAACCATAAAATTCGTCAAATATTTATAATAAGTGACCACATAGTATCCTTCTATGTGGTCGCAAAGAAAGAGTGAAAGCCCTTTTTATTTTTGCTGAAAGGGTCTATGCGACAGTATAGTAATGTTAATTTACAAGTTCTTGCATTTTGGTCCTCGAACTTCATCTTGCCAATCTCAACTTCTTTTCCCACGTCTTCTTTCCCCAATGTATCATCACAAAGCTCAATTAGATCTTTCCATCTTTACATCCTCGATCTCTCCTCCGGGTCATCTTTCGATTATTTGTACATTGGTCCCTGCACTTTGGTTTTCTTTCATTTTAGTCTTTTTTTCAATTTCTTCTAATTTTCGTCATATTCATCATTGTTATTATTCAAAACACAAATTTCATCAAATTAATCTATATTCGACATATTTATTAACAATTATCAATGTTTGTGGCACAAAATAAGTGTGTGAAATGCACTTATCATCATGTGTGCTCGGCATCTAGCCATCACCAAATCCAAGTATTCACAAAAGATCATCCGTTCACACACCACAAGGTGATCCACATGTATTCTTCCATGACGGCCCATAAGACATTAGTGTACAACCTACAACAAATTTCTATACTTCTATGTGTATTTGACACATTTTTTTTCTTTCATTATTTCCTTCAATCATATGCCAATAATACTTTTTTTTTTCTCAAGCTTGAATTATGTGTAATGTACTCTTCATATTCATGGGGTTTTCATAGTTTATTGAGAAACATATTCATAAAAATCAATTGCTTATAAAGCCTATCAATACCAAAATATATGTATTTGATGGTTAAAATCACGTTAAATAGTACATATAACATAAAAATTTCATAAGACGTCATTACATAAACATAAACTCGTAGTCACATATAACATTATCAAGTTAGCATATAAGTCCTAATCACATTCGTTTAAGCAACTATAAATTCTTACATATAACTGAAAAATAACATTTATATCTACGTATCATAAACAACAAATATTAGGAACAAAAAATTGACAAAAATACAAACCTGAACTTCATATGGCTGACTATTGTCTTTCATTTTTTGGAAGGTAACTTTCGAGATTGATTTCTATACTCCTTTTGGCACTCTTCTCATCTATAACTTCAGTCATCGCTACAGGTGAGTATTTTTGTAGTTGAGGGAGCAACACGATTATTAGAAGTGTCAGAAAGTTCAAGAATCTCAACAGGTGACTAGTTCTTTAATGCGAAGTATGTGAGACGACATGTAGAAGTCTATGTAAGTCCATTGACCTCCGTCGGCAACAGATGCTTTGAGACGAGAACTAGGCTTCCCCTTTGTCGAGTCATGAAATTTGATGTTGCTTATATCAAGAGAGATTAGGTTTATTTTTTATTTATTGGAATTCCAAATCTTCGGGAATTTTGGGGATGTCTCATAGACTAGATTGCTTGAAATATGCTTTGGATTGAGAGTCTCTGTTAACTGGGCTTTTGGACTTTTAAAACGATATCTTCCGAATTTAAAAAAAAAAAATGGCAAACAGCAAAACAAGAGGGGACATAATTTCCTCAAATTAAAATTCAACAATTATTCCTTTTTATTGAAAAGACTTTGGACTCGAGTTGTCCTTTCTAGGAATGGCAACATGGTGAGAAATCCTCGATTAATCGAGTTTGGGGGAGAAATGGGCTAAGAGATCTGTCCCGAGCTGGGTATGGGGATTGGGATAATGGTTCATGTTCCAGTTATCCTTATTATTTCTTTTTAAAAAAATTACAATTAGGGGCTTCAGGGCTTGGGTTGGAAACAATTTCAAAAATTGGCCTCAATTCTCAAAATTACAATTAGTTTTTTTTTTTAACTTTCTATTAATGAGTTTTTTTATATTACTTTAAATAAAGCAAATAATATTTTACAAAAAGGGCACAAGCTTTACGAATGTCTGTACTTAAAAAGTGTGTGACAATCTCGACCAAATTAAGCAAAAAAATAAAATTCATAATTATTTAATAAAAAATTTGTAATGAATTAGGCAATCATAATCTCTCGATTTTATTTTTAATTACCTCAAACCTAGGTCAAAATTGGTCTCAATAAATACATGAATTAGTCAAGAAAAAAAAAGGTATATAAGAACAAACTAATAAATTAATCTCACGATTTATACCTTTAACCAAGGTATAAAAGGGTCTCTTGTTGATTAT
>CAIGRP010086527.1:0-48026 GCA_903798385.1 Fraxinus cuspidata | reverse complement strand
ATCATGCAAAAGAAGGCGCGTGAACCTCAACCAAGAAAATATTTTGCCTAGAAAGATTTGCCAATCACACATCCATTTTTTGAAAAAGATGGAATTAATTTTCCAATTCCATGGAAAATAATTGGTATCAAACAAGGCCTAAAATCTTATTGTTTAGTTCGATATAATATTATATAACAAGAAAGATGCCCATAATGTAGTCTTCTCTTCTTATTCCAATTAGGTTTTGGAATATACTTGCATAAGCTACTGAGTTGGAAGTCAGTTCGCATGTCATGTAGTGGCACTTGACAATATATAGCTATTTAGTTCCATTTTAATAATGTTTTGGAAAAAATGTATTTTGGATTAATAATATTTTGAAAAATGTATGGTTTAAAAAAGAAGGGAGAGTTTTGAATTTACGTGTAATATTATTTTATTAAAAAATGTATGATTAAAAAGAACAAAGAGAAAAACGTATCAAATTAAAATGGAGTCCAAATATGGGCATAGTCATATTTGGGCTCCATTTTAATGTGACTTTAGGGGAAAATGTAATTTGAAAAAGTGATTTTTAGAGAATGTATAATTAAAAGATAAGAAAAGCTTGAATTTCGTGTAATATTATTTTATAAAAAAAAATATATTTAAAAATTAATTTTGAAAATATAAATTTTAAAATAATGAAGTTGAGCATAGACTCACATGCACTCCTCTTCTTTCGAGATTTTCAAGGACGGACTTTAATGGGAGCGGGACATGATTCCTGTGGTATAGTTTCAAAAAAAAAAAAAGGATGATAGGACCTATAGTATGTCCAGACAAAATATGGGTTGAAATGGCCTACAAAAAGTACAAGTTGTCACTTCATATGGCGCATGTGAAATAGTAGGCTCAAAGGGAGACCAATTACATGTTCTTCCGCTTCTTCTCCTATATGATCACCATGGAAAAACATTAGTAGATTGTGACCAATGAGCAAATCCTTGGTGGGAAATCGTTTTCACTAGAAGAAACTTGAGGATAAACGATGATGATATTTGTGTAATTGTAAATTCGCTAGTAAAATATTGTATTTGTTAGAATTTGGGTGTGATCCGAATTTTTTATTGAAATAATTGAAGAATTCTAATTGAAGTACATGTCAAGAAGAATTCAATTTGGAATGTTATTGGAATCCTATGTTAAGTTGAAATTCTATTTTGGAAGCCTATTGGGAGTTGGAAATTGGTATTGGATTTGAAGAAAGTTCGGAATGGAGAAAAAAATTTGGAACAAAAAAAAAAAAAAATCGGGTAGAACGCCCAGCCCTGCATGGGTGCCGCAACGCCACCTGACCTACTTCAAGTTTTTCGCGTTTTTCTTTCCTTTTTCGTTTTGGACTCGATTTTTTGGTATCCTATTTCATCAACAACTCTAATATGAGGATTTGGACGTCCCGTACATGTTCCCTATAAATATTAGGTTCTTCTATACAATTTTATAGTGTGAGAAAATTGATTACTAGTTTTTAGGATCAAGTGTATATTTCTCCATTATTATTATTAGTGCAATAAAGTCTCATAATTCCTCTGCCATATTTTCTTGTCTTCTATTATTCTTTTACTTGTGATTAAATACTTCATTATTGTGCTATATAACTTCAACATTTCAATCCGGTGGTTATTTTCATATCAAGTGGTATCAAACAATACGTGATTCTTGAATTCTCAACAATTGGTATCAGAAATTCTGTGCATAATTAACACAACAAGTGGTATCAGAACGATTTTGATATCTTGTTTGTTTCACAACAGTATTCATATAATTTTCTGTGTTGAAGAAGTTGTGGATACATAATTTATTTGATCAAGAAATATTGGCTGGTTAGCGACTAATAGGCATTAGGATAGATAGCTTGAGAATTTCATTTGAAAGACGTGTTCCCTTTTGTTTCACATAATATTTTGCTGTTTGAGGTTGAAATTGACATGGATTCGATAACACTATGTTATAAGTTTTCGCCTATGGTAGAGGCCACATTTGTCCCTCCAACTGTCAAAATCATTTCAAAATAATCGGGTAGGAATTGGCAAAAGTTATTAGACCATTGGAACGAACCAAGATCGACGATTCAGTTCGGTTCGATTCTATCAAAGTTCTAATCGATTTTAAGTATTAAATTGAAAATTGATCGGTTCCGGTATGATTTCTGTTATATCAAAGTTCTAATCGATTTTATAAGGTTATTACCAAGATCCTTAACTCTCAGCTAAAACCTATACTTGGGAAGATTGTTGATCAAGCACAAGCTGCGTTTGTGGAAGGTAGAAGTATGATGGAGAATATCCATCTCGCTCAAGAGCTTTTGAGACAATACAATCGCAAGAGGGTTTCTCCTAGATGCCTCCTTAAGATTGATCTAAAAAAAGCTTATGATTTGGTTGATAGGAAATTTCTCAAAAGTGTGCTTCATGGGTTAGAATTTACAAATAAATTCATTGGTTGGATGATGTAATGTATTACCACGCCGACATATTCTATTGCTCTTAATGGTTACCTTCATGGATTCATTAAAGGAAAAAATGGGCTTCGACAAGGGAACCCCCTATCCTTTTTCTTATTTGTGATTTATCTTGAATACTTCTCGAGGATGTTAAAGCGGGCTACCGAAAAAAGTGAGTATAGCTTCCATCCTAAATGTGGTTCTTAAAGATCACTCACTTGGCATTTGCGGATGACTTCATGCTCTTTTCTAGAGGTGATGGTATTTCGGTAGGCATCTTGATAGATTGTCTATCTAAATTTGGAGACATGCCGGGTCTTAGAATGAATGTTGATAAATCTAGTGTGTATACGACGGGAGTGTTTGGGCAAGAGCTTGAGAATATTTATGCTTTTGTTATAATGCCTAAGGGATCTATGCCATTTAGATACTTGGGCATTCCCCTTGTGGCGAAAAAGCTTAAAATCAGTTCTTACGATGCCTTTCTCAACAAAATTTCAGCCTACATTTGTTCTTGGTCTAGAGCATCGTTGTCTTATACTGGGAGAGCGAAACTAATTAGAGTCGTCCTCCAAGGCGTTGAATGTTTTTGGCTCTCTATCTTTCATATTCAAGCCACAGTTATTTCAAAGGTTATTAGCTGCTGCCGGAACTTTCTTTAGGAATCTAAAAAACCTTTGGTTGCTTGGAACCATATTTGCCTACCGAAAGATGAGGGAGGACCTGGTTTCAGAGATCTAAAATGCTGGAATTCAGCACTATTGCCAAAAACGTTGTGGAATATTCATACGAAGAAAGATTCACTTTGGGTTAAATGGATTAGCGCTATTTACTTAAAGGAGACTGCTTTTTGGGAGTATGTTGGACATAAATAAGACTCGTCCCTAATTAAAAGACTTCGGGATATCCGAGATCAGATCACTGCACAGGCTGAGAACATGCAATCTGCTGTTAACAGTATGTTGGAATGGACAGATTCCGGTCATTATCGCATGGACATGGCTTACCATTTCTTCAGGCACGTTGGGGTTAAGAGGACATGGACTACCGAAGTTTGGAGATCATACATTACTCCAAAACATTCTTTCATCCTTTGGCTGGGAGCACAATCCAAATTGTTCACTAAAGATAGACTATCACATCTCAACATTGAAGGCACTTGTTTTTTTTGTGGTGTGCAAGAGGAGACATGTCAACACCTATTCTTCCAATGCCTGTTCTCATTTCATGTTTGGACGATTATTAAGAAATGTTTGGGCATTAGAAGATAAATGACTTCCATCGCTAGTGCATTGAAGTGGATAAAGAAGGAAGCTAGAGGGACGCCGTGGCAAAGCAAGCCTGAGAGGGTTGCGTTGGCTACCGTTGTCTACCATATTTGGATGGCTAGAAATAAAAGAATTTTTGAGGATCTTAGACCACGTGGATAGCACTGTTAGACAAGTCAAAACACACGTATACAAAGTTATGTTTTCTTTGTATCCGAATGTTCTGACTCAATATGAGTCTATGACACTATATCGCTAGATCTTATCATTTGTACATCTTTTCATTTTGTGTGTCTGGGTGTATCCGGTGTATTTGTATGCTTACTTAATTTGTAATTGCCCGGGTATACCCAATGTATTTGTATGACGTACTTTTTGTGATTTTTCTGGGAATGCTCGGTGTACTTATAAATTAATTTTGATCAATATAATTTATATTTACCGATCGAAAAAAAAAAAAACCTTTTCCTTTTTAAATTAAAGCTGTGTGCAGTCACCTTTGGTTTTCTTCATGTCTTTTCATATTGCAAAGGCCATTTTTTATTCCTCTTAGGCACCTAAGATCTGTTGAGATTGTGGCAGACGACAAGAAATTCAGACAAACTTAGATTCAATATATGTGCATATGAATAAGAGATTCCCAATAGAGTCAAGAGATTCCTCATATTAAATTTCTTCTCGTTTGATTTGATACTCATTCGAATCTAGATTGAAAATAAAAAATTTCTTTTTTAAAGACTATATTTTTTAATTTAATTTTCTTTTGTTTAAATTATATTCGTTTATCAATTATGCCATTTATTGCACTCACTAGGACTTAATACGTGCTCGATGGGGAAGTTTGTTGGCGTCGCAGTCAAGAAAAAAAGATACTTGAGAGTATTTCTAATTATCATGTCACTTCACTTTATGCAAGTAATATTAAATTTTTCAAGCTTGAACTTTAATCTTGCTACATATTTATTTATCAAATTTCCATTCCAAAAACATTTTAAAAAATTTTAATTCGATACCTACCGATTAAACTATTGACTCACTAAACTAAAAATAATTTATTAACGACGGTTTAAAAGCAATTTATTAGATATTAGCTTGTTGCACTGGGAGCTTTGATTGTGTTTCTCTTTTCTTATCTCTTGGCGTCAACAAAAACTACTTTTTCTTTTTATTTTTTACGAAAGGGAACCAAGAAATTGGAGGAACAAGGGCACTTGAACAAAAAAATTCTATTAGAAAAGAAAGAAAGACACATCTTATAAATAAATATTCAATTTTAAATACAGATTAGAATGTTTTTTTGCCAACTTGAAAAGTAAATATTTTTTTTTGACACACTAACAAAAAAGGAAATGGGAAAATTATACAAAATCCTACTTTTCAAAATCAATATTCAAAAATCATGTAGGAAGTTTCATTTTTAAAAAATCAGCTATTCATTTAATTATTATAAATTAATATTTTAATATTAATAACAATATAGATTAATTTATATAACACCCCTATACTATCTACCCCCATCCAAACCCTAAAATCAACTTTTCTCCCATCTCCTCTCCATTCTCTCATCTCCTCTCCCGTCTCTTTACTCAAACCGTTGTCGCCACCGACGCTTCTCCCCTTCATCTCTCTCTCTCTCTCTCTCTCACTCTCGTCTTCACACACTCTCTCATCTCATTCTTTGTCATTTTCCTTGCACAGCGGAGGTCGTCGCCGGGAGCAGCGAGCGGCGCTCCCTACAATCGCCTCCCGACGCTGTTGTGAACGGCAGCGTCGGGGCGCTGTAGTCCATCGACGCTACCGTTCGCAGTAGCATCGCGTCAGCGGCGGTTGTGGATCAATTCTTCTTCTTTTAATTTTAATTTTAATGCAGTGTTGAGAGTGTGCGATGGTGCTGTGTGAGATCTGAACCATCGCGCTCGCAGCGGTGTTGTGCCGCCAGGGTGTTAAGATAATTTTGGGCGTGAAGATGGCGGCCACACTAGATTTGGATGATTTTTGTTTCTTGTTGGTGGTGATTTCCATGGTGTGGTGATGTTTGGGTGATTTTAGTGGCGGTGGTGGATCGGGCTGTTGATGGTGGATCTAGAGTTGGTGGAGGTGGATATGGTGTGTGGTGTTGGAACAGGCGTTTGTGGGGGGTGGTTGCGGCGATGTGTGTGATAGTCATGGCGTTGTTTCTAGCTGCAGTGGTGTGTTTTTGTTGTTGGTGATGGTTGTGCATTTCTGTGGTGATGGTGGTTGTGGTGTATTGGTGGTGGTGGTGTGTTGTAGTGGAATAACGTTTGTGACCAATTATTTGGTTAGTTTGTGACCAAGTATTGGTGGTGGATCGGGGGGTGGGGTGTTGGTGTATGTGACCAACTATCTGGTTTATTGTGACTAACAATTAAACTGTGACCTTAAAATCCGATAATTTGTGATCAAAAAAATAATTTGTGACCAACAAATTTGAAAATATGTGACCGATAAATTGTAACCTATAATTGTTTTGATTTGTGATCAATGAAATAAATTGTGATATATAAAATTTTTTATTTGTGACCTCGAAATAATTTGTGACCAATTAATTTAATAATATGTGACCATTAAATAAGTTGTGACCTATAATTATGTACATGTGACAATTAATTGTATAATTGTGAATTTATTATATTTAAATAATAATTATATTTAATTAATTAACTAAATACCCGGGTTTTTCATTTTTCAAATTTAATACATGATTTTTGCAATTGTGAAATTTAATACCTGATTTGTGTACTCTACCCAAAGGAAATTACTGGAAGCCCAATTCTTTCCTCTGAATAATCATAGAAGATTGCAATTTAGGAAGCACATAAATGGATTTTAGAGACGTCATCACAACTTTGTCAAAACAATGAGTTTGGCATATTAAAGTTTTCCTCTTGAAATCTCTTCTGATTCAAAATCATCGTGCAACGTAGATTCTCTTTTGTATCGAATGCAGAAATTTCCTCACCACCATCCTTACATGCACGATCTTTTGCAACCATGGATGACTTCTCATTGTTCATTATTGAGAGGTTTTTCGCAAACTGGCAAAAACCAATTTGTATCTGAGAATGTGTGTGGGAAAATTTGACGGTTTTATACAGGGAGACACTTGGCAATTTTTTATTGAGCATTGCAACAAAAAGGGCAAAAAAAAAAAAAAAATCCAACCATACAAGTGTTGCCAACACATTACCTGTAAATCTATTTTTACAGGATCCCGTGTATAAATAGATGAACTACAATTCAGAAGAAACACCAAGTATATTTACAGCCGTTGCTCTTTGGCCGGTTCCTAGCAGAGAAAGGACTGAATTTCCTTTCAAAACTTTCTTAGTAGACTAAAAAGGACACTACCTTCTAGTTTCCCTTTTCCTTATATAGAGATTTTATTTCGTTCTTTTTAATAATTGACAAAGCATTGAATCAACTTTATCTCGAGTTGGTGCCGTAATAAACTTACCCACAGGTTCCTTGTTTTCCTGGTTGAACCAACCGGTCCAATCTGATTTTGAAAGGTGTCATAACTTGGATAATAATTGTTGCATACAATTTTTTTTTTTAAAACTTGATGGATATGTGTCATACTATCGGCTTTAATTCTATGCATTACTTATAGAAACTGCAACATGGTTACAAATATCAGAGGTTTGGACAAAAATGCAAAATCCCCAAAACATGGAACAAACTCAACTAAATATTCCAACATCAATCTAAGTAAAGAGATTAAGAGGGGCAAGGATGGATCAATCTGATTCTAACCTTGCAATATATTGGTCATAGTATTTTGCAGCTCGTTCCAAATCTCCAAGCTCAGTATAACAATCAGCTATTGCTCCATACGCTTCTGTATTTCCCGACTTCTCACCTTCTCGTTGAGAAATTTCCAGAACCAGAGTGTGGTACTTGATTGCTTCCCGATACTTACCCTGCCGTTGCAGTGATGCCCCTAAAAGATGAACAATAATTTTCTTACAAATCAAACTATTTGAAAAGAACTATAATTCATGGAGCACATTGTACCACGAGGGAGAAAAAAAAAAAAAAACCCCGAAAAATGTCCAACTAGAATTAAAAAAAAAAAAAAAAACTGTGTAAATATATTTAATTCTTTAAAATTCTTCATTTATATAGTATAAATTTAGTTTTATACTTATTGTTAATTTTTCTTATTGAAATATTTTAAATATGAGTAACTATTTGTTAATTAATAATAAATTTGAGTTAAAAATAATAACATTTCTGATAAAGAAAAATAAATGATTATGGTAAACTGTCTAAGGACTATCGGTATCCGATACGTGTAGAACACAAACACATCACCCTGGTTGAAGTATCCGTGCAACATAAGTGTAGATACTTTGAACTTCCCTCGGACCCACCCACGCCAGAACATTGGAAGCATGAATGTCTTTCACGAGGCTGATCCCTCGTCGAGTTTCAGCTGTGGCAGTTCCCGAGTACTAAAAACTGAAAATCGATACTATAAATTTGTATAATTTTAAGTCATCAAATTAAGCAGTTGTATATTTATATAGCATAACATTTCCAGCAAGTCAGCATCATTAAAGATATGAAGGAGAAAGATCTTAAACGAGAAAATTGACATACCTAATCCCCTTGCAGCCTTCTTTTCTTCAATCGGATCCTTTAGATTCTGGGCAAGCTCAAGTGCTGACTTGAACTCTGAAAATGCCCTCTCAGGATCTTGATTTCTCAAAAAATTCTTCCCATTTTTTAGACGAGAAATTAGCTCTTGCTTCCTTGAATCCACAATCACTTCATTCTCTGCTATCCTTCCACTAACAGGAGCATAGCTTAAACTGGGTGCGTAAGATTCAATCTTAGCTTGCCTTCTCAAAGCTGCATTGATCTGGCGTAGCTGTTCATTCAGTCGCTGCAATTCTCCTCTTCTCTGCCGTGCAAGTAATCCTGCATTACAAAATACAAAACAAACGATTGAAGGAATTAAGGGCTAAACTTCAAAATTTACTGCATGCCTTGTCTGGATAACTTATTCTTTTTCTTACTTTTAAGTAAGAAAGTTACTTCTTTTTAAACTAATTCTTACCTCATTGTCAAAAGAAGTAACTTGTTTCAAATTTTGATCAGTATTATTTATTTCTCTTAAAATTTGTAACTACTTGATTAGTATCGAGTTTGCATGAATTTGCAAGCGATTTACCCCCAACGGTGGCTCCTATAAGGGCAACAAAAAGTAACAATGGCATATTGAAAACAGAATTCTCAGCTACACATGTTTCTGCAAGTGCTTCTGGAGCTGTAGTAAACATTAATGCATTTGCCATGATAAGCGTGGTTGCAGGGAATCTGGAAAACACTTTTTCCTGCCAAAGTGATATTAATGGAATTAAAGAATAAAAACCAGTGCCGTAGTTGGATATATTACCAATTACAAGTACAATAAAACAATGCACGAGATATACTAGGAACAATTGGACCATTTCCATTTCTGCTTCAGGATTTGGCTAGTGCAATTTGAAGAAATAGGGTAGAGAGTGAGAGAGAAAGGAGTAGGGGAAAGGCATATCTTCCTCTTTGTATTTCAAATTGAATAAAGCTAAAGATTCAGGGTATTAACTAATGGATTAAACTAGTTAGGGCATAAACTATTGCCCAAAAACTTCCCCTTGTTGTTTGCAATCAAGATCCTTATAAACAACTCCAACCATTCCAACTTAATTCTCGTGGATTGGGTTGTTATAACCTGTTTTTGGTCCAAGAGATTAAATTGAATGTTTTCAAGAATCATTCAATTTTCTTCCTCATGGCTTCCCCTTATAGTCAAACCATATAAAAAATATAAAGTAATTAACAGCTATTTTCCCCATCTGAATCCAATTCAAATTTGTTTTCCTATTTCATTTTCTACAATAATGAGCTAACCTCAAAAGCTAAACACAATTCATACCCAAAGAAAACATCAAAATCTTATTTACGAACATTAGTTTACAAAATCTCTAGGCAGACATTATAACAAGATTCCATTACTTCACAAATAAAATTATACAATAACGAACCAAAAAATCAGATTGCAGAAGAACCCATGTACCAAACTCACAAAGTAAAAAATTACATCTCATAAATCTCCTAGAAAACAATGATTCCATAATTCTAAGAAAAACTAGAAAAGATAAATATACACAAAGATCTATCTAATAATCAATTTTTTGGAAAAACCCCCAATGACTGTTGGAAGTACCTTGAAATCAACAATGGTGAGAACTTCTTGCTTAAAGACTCCATCTTTACTTTCTTTTCTGGGATTTGTGCCGTTGAGAGTGGCAAAGACTGTGCAAGGAGAAATGGGTTTTGCAGATTGTGGAATTCTCATAGCGGTTGGGAAGAATCTGCAGATGAAGTGAGGATGGCAATGATTCCATGAGAGAAGCCCTTGCTTCATCAAAATACTCATCCTTATTTCCTTCTATCTGTTCTGAGTTTTTGTCCTGTTAATGTGTAAGATTGTAATAAAGGAGAAGAATACTTAAAATAAATTTTTTTAATTGGCCATTTTTTTAAAATCACAAATTTTTATTTTGACACCACCTACGTATCATTCAAAGTCTGAATTGAATTGAGAAGGGAAAAAAATAAACATAAAATAAAAAGTGACAAGCAACAAGTAGTTTGCGAGTCTGCTCGGCTCAACCTATCTAAGGCTGAGTTGGTGGAGCGAGTTGAGTTTTTATTATTATTATTATTTTTTTTTTTTTTTTTTTTGGTAAAGAGGCTCGTGTGATGGGCCGAGCCGAGATGAACAAGTTAACTTGGCTCACCTAACTAACTATTCTCATTCCAGCTAGATATCTTCAGTCCTTCTAGAACCCCAACTTCTACTATTACACGTGCTACAACTTCTCCACTCAACCATATTCATCTTCCTATTCTCACAGTGTTACATCATCGGATTCGCTACAACCAATTTCAGTGGTTAATTAAATGCTTCTTCTACATATAAAGACTCATCCAATAATTATTCGGGCTGAGCATATCATTCACAAACCCAAGTTTTTTCTTATCATTATTACTAATGCTGCGTTGAACCTTCTACATTTAAGCAGGCTATGAAATCTTCGAAGTGGCAACAAGTTATGCACATTGAAAATGCAACTCCATTTGGACATTAGTTCCTAAGCTTTCCTAACAATTCCATCATATACTGCAAGTGGGTTTATATAGTGAAATAAAGCTAATGGTAAAACTGAGCGATATAAGGAACGTCTTCTCGCAAAGGCTATGACCAAATTCATGTACTCTAATAGTTTGAGACGTTCAATCTTGTCATAAAACCTATTATCATAGGATAGTAAAAAGACTGGTCTATTAAATAGTTGGATGTTCATTACGCTAGAAAAATGGCTTTGCTAAGCTATTTTTGATAAAATTTTAGGTGGGACTTGTAGGATCAATTTGGAAGATCATAGTTGATTTGTGTTCTTTTCAGGATAACATCGAAATCATATATTTACTTATCAAAACTAATGCTAGAGTGAATGAGAAATTGGAGTTCAAAGTGAACAATTGGAAGATGAATATATGTATTTGAAGGAAACCAATTAAGGTATCTCACATAGGAAAATGATGAAAGCACATACTACTCTATATATGGCTACACTTTGATAGTGTGTAATCATATGTAATATATATGCTCTCTCCATGTACGCATGCGAGATGTGCAAATTAAGGACCAAATTAGAATTTCGGATCTTGAACTTGTGTGCAGGAGCCACCTGAGTACACGAATGTCGGACTGAATAGACAAAAAATTGTCTCCTTAGAAGTGTCTATGTTCTGCTTTCAGTTCCTCTAAATTAATTATTTTTTCTTCAAGATGACTGTTAAACTTCAGAAGCGGTTGAAACTCCAATGGTTATTGCCATTATAATATTGAGTTAATGACATGTTTATGTACGAATTTACTCACTATTCATAGGGCCAAGTCTATAACCGAGCTCGTTTTTTCATTATTCAACACCAAAAAAAATTCCATAATCTGTGTGCATAATTTCTAGTTTAGTTTTTGTCTGAAAAGAATTCATTTCCATCAAAGTCTTTGTAATCCATTAAGATACATACTCAGTTCGTCAGTGCACAAAATTTAGTACTCGATTTCTACAGGTTTTTTCATTGTATCTTGGAAGACAGAAGCTTATGAAAACTTCAAACACTTACGATGAATGAGCGAATTTGTTTGAAGGACACTATGTTTACATAGGCTTCGGTTCGCTAATTCATTTTCCTTTATCGATTTGAATTTTATTACACTTTATTACCAATTTGTTCCTTTCAGTATATAATAAAATTATTGTATTATGCAATATTATTTGGATCAACAAACTTAAAACAGATTAAAAAGTAAGAGTAAACAGATTTGAAAAAAGAACAAACAGGTTTTTATACTGTTGATTTTAGAAAATAATTTTGATTTGATTTTCAAAAATGGCAACTGAATAAACTAACATGGATGTGGCTATTGAAAACCAGGTTGTGGCTCTACTGTAGCTTAAGGGCCAAGTTTTTCTATGGCTCAGACTGTGGTTAAATTACCAAGTTATGCTGTGAGCCAAACTATGACTCAAACAGCTGGCCATATTGTTACTGTTTCAGTTAATCATGGTAAAAAATCGAAAAAATTCAATGGCTTAAATTTATAGAAAATGCTGTTTTGCCTGAGCACCTTGAATCTTGCCGGGTCCTTGACTGAAATTGCCCCGAAACTAAAAGAAAGTGAGGGAGATGTGCAAGATATTAGCACACTTGATACTTGGAAACACTCTGATTTCATGTACCGTAATTATGTCATGAATGGCTTGGTAGATTCGCTGTACAAAATGTATAGTATGATGAAAATTACTAAGGAATTGTGGGATTCTTTTGATAAAAAAATATAAAATTGAGCATGCTGAGACTAAGAAGTTCATTGCCAGCAGATTTTTAGATTATAAAATGGTAGACTCCAAAAGTGTAATCAGTCAATTACGGGAACCCCAAGTGATTTTACATGAAATTCACGCCGAGTGGATGGATTTGAGTGAAACTTTCCAGGTGGCTACAATAATTGAAAAGCTACCTTCAGCTTGAAATGATTTCAAAAATTATCTTAAACACAAATGTAAGAAACTGAACATTGAATAGCTGATTATTAGACTTCGAATTGAAGAAGACAACCGAAGTTCAGAAAAGAAATGATTCAATCATGATGTGCCTAAAGCCAATATTGTTGAGCATGGTCAAAGTTCTAAGACTTACAAGAACAAGTCTGGGCCGTCTAGTGGCAAAGGGACCAAGTTGGGACTAAAATGTGGAATTTTCAAAAAGAAATTTCAAGAAAAATGCTTCAACTATGACAAAGTGGGTTATAAGTCTTCAGAGTGTAGAATGCTAAAGAAGAAAAAAGAAGTAAATGTGGTTGACTACATGGCACACGATGTGTCGGAAATGAATTTCGTAGAGTTCATTTCTAAAGTGAATATGGTGGGTTCAAGAATAGTTGATTGACATTGGTGCTATGAGGCATGTGTGATATGATAAATAGTTGTTTACTGTGTTCGAAACAATTGAGAATTGAGAGTTGTTTATGAAAAAATTTAGCAACTTCTGAAATCAACGGTCAAGAAAATGTGGTTTTGAAGATGGCTTCGAGAAAAGAGCTGACTCTTACCAATATAATGTACGTGCCGAAAATTCGTAAGAATCCAGCGTCTGGGTCGCTTCTAAATAAGCATGGTTTTCGTATTGTATTTGGGTCAGACAAAGTTATTTTGTCAAAAAAATGAAATATTTGTCGAAAAATATTATGTTTTCGATGGTAAGTTTAAATTAAATGCAATGGTTGTTAAGTCAATGATGAATAAAATTAATTCTTTTACTTGCTTGAATCTTTCAATTTGTGGCATGATAGACTAGGATATGTTAGTTATGATATATTGCATAGATTAATTAACTTTAATTCTAAACATAAGCGTGTAAATGAAAAATTGACAAGGTCATCATTTTAATCAATTGAAATAATTACAGAACCACTTGATTTAATTTTTAGTGATGTATGTGATTAAAAATTTGTACAAACAAGAGGTGACAACAAATACTTCATTACTTTTGTTGATGATAGCACAAAATACTTTATATGTATTTGCTTAAAAGTAAGGAGAAATTATAGAGAAAATTATTCTCTATAAGAATGAAACTGAAAACCAACTTAATAAGAAAATTAAGGTGTTGAGAAGTGATCGAGGTGGATAGTATGAGGCAACATTTGCTGAATTCTGTGTACAACACGGAATCATATATGAAATCACTGCACCTTATTCAGCATAGCAAAATGATATTGTTGAACGAAAAAATTGTACCTACAGAAATGATTAATACAATGTTAGTAAGTTCTGTGTTATTTCGGAACATGTGGGGCTAGCTGTGTTATCGACAAATTATCTTTTAATAAGGTGTCTCGAAAGAAAATGAAAAAGACCCATTTATGCGTTATAGAAAATAAGAAAGTCTTCATATAAATACTTAAGAGTGCGGATGTGTCTCGCTAAAATGGCTGTCCCAACACCAAAGAAGGTAAAGATATGCTCGAAAACTGTAGATTGCATCTTCATTGGTTATGTATATAATAATAGTGTTTATCGATTTCTTGTGCATGAGTCTAAAATACCGACTTACACAAAAATAAAATAATGGAATCGAGAAATGCTTCGTTCATGTCCGTATAGATCCAAAGAAGAAGCAAGCTCTTTTAAAAAGACACATGAGACTATATTGCAAATAGTCAGTAGTCATGACCAAGAACTAGAAGATGAATTTAAGGTTGAATCAAGACGCTGCACAAGAGAATGAACTGAAAAATCTTATAGTCTTGATTTTCTGACCCATATGTTGGAAAGTAAACTTTAAAAATTTCAAGAAGTTGACAAATTTTCAGAAGGATCTCAATGGACAGAGACTATTAAAAGTAAAATAGATTCCATTTTACAAAATCATATATTCACATGCATGAAAGCAAATGGAACTATCGAAATAAGACCAGATTAGTGATGAAAGGTTATAAAAAACGAGAAGATCTTGATTACTTTGATGTATACTCTCTAGTGGTGAGAACAACATCTATTAGAATAATACTTGCAATTATCGTTCTACGAGATCTTGAAGCACATCAAATGGATGTTAAAACTGTCTTTTTGAATAAAAATCTAGAAGAAGGAGTCTACATAAACCATTAGGTTATAAATGGATTTTTAAAAGAAAATTAAAGATTGACGGATCAATTGATAAATATAAGACCAAATTAACAGCTAAATGATTTAAACAAAAAGAAGATCATGATTTTTTTGATACATGCTCGCATGTGACAAGGATAATATCTATTATAGTATTAATTGCAATCATAGCATTACATAATTTGGAGATCCATTAGATGGACATTAAAACAACTTTTTTAAATATTGAGCTAGAAAAAAAAAATTACGTGGAACAACTTGAGGGGTTCATTGCTCCTAAACATGAGAAAAAGATGTATAGAATCATTAAGTCATTTTATGGACTAAAGTAAGTGCCAAAATAATGACATGCCAAATTTGACAAAACTATATTATCAAATGGTTTCAAGATTAACGATTGTGATAAGCGTGTTTATATTAAAACCATACCAAATGCAAATGTAATCGTATGTCTACATGTTGATGACATGCTAATTATTGGTAGTAATTGTGATATCATAACAACTACTAAAAAAATGTTGACAAAACATTTTGACATGATAGATATATGTATTGCAGTTGTAATATTAGGAATTAAAATCCTTAAGACATGTGACGGATTTGTTTTATCTCGATTTCATTATATTGAGAATGCACTTAAAAAGTTTCATATATATGATGAAATTCCAATAAAAACTCCAGTAGACTTAAGTCTACATTTGAACAAACATAAAGATGAACCCGTATCTTAGTTGGAGTACTCTCAAATAATAGACAGTTAAATGTATATTATCAACTGCATTCGTCTGAATGATACGTATGAAGTGAATAAGTTTAGTATATTTAAAAGTAACCCAAATAATGACAATTGAAAGGCATTGGTAAGGGTTCTTAGATATTTACAATACACCTCAAATATTGGTTTAATTATACAAGATATCCAGTTGTATTAGCAGGAAACAGTGACGCTAATTGGATATCGGATACAAAATGGTAAGTCTCGACATATCCTTCGAAGACATAATACAATTAAATAGTTGATCTCAAATGATGTTGTTTCCATAGTTTAAGTAAAATCTAGAGAAAATCTTGCGGATTCGTTTACCAAGCGTTTACCAAGAGATCAATTATACTGCCTATTAAGGCTTAAAGTCCACTACGTAAGGATCTTTATAATGGTAATCCAACCTTACTGACTGGAGATCCTAATATATAAGGATTCAATGAACACTTGAGAGTTAAACTCCTACCAATTCCTATGATAAAAAAACGCTATTTACAAAAATTTTTAAATTAAGTTATACTTTGAATGATTCAGATATCTTGGGCTATCCAAGTTGGGGTATGACAGATACTCTTAATAGAAGATCACCTATATAAGTGTGAAATGAGACCGCTTCTATGAGAATGTTTTAAAGGTTTGAATTCTCTAAAGCACATATGAAATCTTAGAGTTGTTCAGGTCCAAAATGAATAAAACTATGAGAACTCGAAAATATGATGGAGGTTATTTTGTTAATACTATTGTCTTGGTTTACACCAACGGCTGAAAGTTCAAGATCAAATTCATTAATTAGCTAAGTAAATTCGATAGTATTCTACTAGGAAGGTTCAAACCCATAATGTACATGTCCCGATACTATAACTTTCCGCATGATCTCTCTATAGGGTCTGCGTAATCTATTCCATTAATTTTCATTCATGCGGAAGATTGTTAGAAAAATTGGTTTAATTAGTTTGTTTGATCAACTTTTGACCAATTATTTAAGTGGGTCCCATTAGTTAGACAATATATTTTTTTGGCCGAGTGTATTTTAGTCCTAGAGTATATTAGTGTAATTTATTTATTTTCTCAAAATCAATTTAGAGTGAATGAAAAATTAAGACCAAAAGATGACCACTAAGTTGAAATAAATTGGAATAAAAAATTGGTGAAAGCTTGGAAAATACTAATCCCACATATGAAAATTGGAAAAATAGAAACTACTTTATATTGCTCAAGTTTGATACTTGGATTTGAATCCTAAGAGGTTTCAATAGTGCTTGAAAGGGAGATGACTTACATGCTAGTAAGTTGAGCCAAAATCCACACTCGCGCGCCACCGTAGTTGTTCGTCTGACCGATCGGCTAAACAAGTCACAGATCACGGGTCACGAGTCGTGGACTTGGGCTAAATTGGTATATATTTTTAGTAGAATAATATTTGAATTATATTATTATATATTTATTTTTCGAATTTTTCTGTGCGTGATACATGTCATCTTCTAGAATTTGGCGGCTGACTGTTATACTGCCGTCTAAATGGGTTGTGTTTGTTCAAAACACAACTTTTCAATTTCTATAAATAGGTCCTCATATGCTATATTTTATTCATTCCAAAAATCATTCCTGATTTTTTTTCTTGCAAAATATAATCATTTCGACCTGCATTTTTTATATTGTGCATTTCATTTCCGAATATTAATTTCGTGCATTTTAGTACTTCAGTTTTAGAGAGATTAAATTATTAGTAGGTCTGCCAGAATTTGTAATTTGGAGTACTACTTTTACAAGTTGAGGTTATTGTATCTTGAGAGACGAGTGTCGGAAAACGTCGTATTAGTGTGGGCATTATTAATTTAAAGAGAAAGAGTTAAACTCTTGTCTCGATCATTATCATTCTATTTTATTCTATTCATTTTGTAAGATGGAACTCCATCTGCTTACTTATTCGCTGTAAAAATGTTAATTTAAATATAAATTATTGGACGGTAAAATCAATATTTATCCAACAGAAGTTCCATTTGACCTAGTCTACGATGATGTTGATTGGGCATCATGCCCTATAATTAGGGGTGGCAATGGGCCGAGCCAAGTCTAGAGCACGAGCCGAGCTCGTGGCTCGTTACTCGCGGGTCGAGCTCGGCTCGCCCTGTGAGCTCGTGGCTCGTAGACTGAGCCGAACTTCAGCTCGCGAGCTCTTCATTTTTTTAAAGATAAGCCAAAAACAAATTTCGATTTGGACGAGCCCACGAGTCGGCTCGTGGGGCGAGCTCGTTGGCTTGCCCACGAGCCGCTCGTCAAAAAACGAGCCGAGCTTGAGGCGGCCTGTTCGGCTCGTGCTCGGGTTTTTTACAAGCTCGAGCGACTCGTGGCTCTTTTTGACGAGCCGAACCAATGAGCCGCTCAGCTCGATTGCCACCCGTACCTATAATAGACGAAGAGCTAGTGGCTAATGTACATTTCTTGGATTTACTCTCATTTCTTGAACTTCTTCCGAACAAAAAGGATAGTTTTAGATCAAGTACAAAATCAGAGTTTCGTGCCAGTATTTACTCAAATATTTACACATCTCTTTACCTGCTAACCCTCTTCCACTTTGTGACAATGTTAGCAAAATTTACTTAGCTGTAAATCCTATTCTTTGTGCTAGTACAAAACACGTTGTATTTGATTTTCATTTTCAAAACAGAAAAGGTAACAATTCCCACCCTTCAAATCTGCTAGATATAAAGATCAACTATCAGATATATACGATTTAAAGCCTTACCAGCTTCACAATTCCTAGATCTACGATCCACGATTGAATAGTATCGACTGTTGTTTAAGAGGCTTCATCATTGCCTCATTGAAGACACCGTGAAACTATAATTTAAAGTTTGAGGATTAATTTACCTCGTTTGAAAGATTAAAGACCCATTATTCTTAATGTCATCTTAAGTCATGAACAATTTTCGATGTAAAGTTACAATATTTAGCCCTTGTTTGATATAGATTAAAATTCGATTTTAATCAGAATCACAACTTATCAATTATATATTTTATTAACTTTTATCAAAATTTATTAAAAAATTAATTTTAATCTGCACTGAGCAGAGGCTTAATACTACACAGCCTTTTAGCTTACCGCCCAAATCTTAACAACTAGCCCAGTGTCCACTATGTTGAAACAGCCCAATAATATTTGTGTCATTTTCACACTCTTCTTCTAGGGATTTAATCATAGATTTCGTTATTTCTAAAATTTCTAACAAAGAATAATTTCGTTTTTCTATCATTTCTAACAAAGAATATTATATACATCGAAGGAGTGATGGGACCCGATCCATAGTGGACCCACGTGGGTGTGCTCTTCTAATTGTTTAATTTTTTGCTTTTAGTAAAAAATGACAAAATAATAAGACTAAAATGTTCTCTGAAAAATGTTGTAGGTACAGGAAAAAAATCATATTTTGTTCAAGAATTTGAATTCCATTGACATGGGAGGCGGGCCCACTTGAATTAAATATTGTCAAAAAATGGTGGCCCATATGTTGTGTGTATTCTGTCCGATTTCTGTGGGTAATTAGTAGTACACATAGGCATTGTTTATGTTCTATTTAGGTAGAAGTATATGTCTTGTCCGTACGATCACATAAAAATATTTGAACCCGAGCAATTTTGTGCTAATACTTCTTATACATATTTGACATTAGTTGACGACGATATTTAATCTGAATAATTATATTATGCAATTACTTTTTTGGTAAGAATATTATGCATATTTTAGTACGCTAATGATAATATATTATACTTTTTTTTTAATATTCTTTTCATACTATGTATCACCTTAGAATAATGTTAAAGCAAGGTATCATAATCTGATAAATCATAAGTGGAATGAAGACTAACAAACACATAATAAAGTAGACTTAATTTTTTATATCCAATAACTCTAAGGTCAAATCCTTTAATTATTTTTTTATTTCAATTTTTTTGTCGACTTTTCCTCTAAGCCTCCATAAAATATATATTTGGTTTCGCATCACCCGGTTTGACAAAATTTCTATGTACTTTTTAAAGTTTACATCGTGCGCTATTTTCTGAAAGATTTATCTTGGAAGCTTATAAATACATTGAACTCTCTCCACAAATTAATTATTGTTATATTTTAAACGAGTATAATAATATGGCAATATGAAAAATAGATTAAACAAGAACACAATATTTATGCCGTAAAATTATACCATAGACAGAAGATGAGAATTTTATTTATATCAATAATAGAAGATTACAAATTACCGTGTATGATTCAATATGTATTGAACATAACACATATAATATTAAGACCCTTAACATACTAGGGGTATAATACAAGGAAGAATTTATTATTTGGTGAAGTCCTAAAACAATGGGTAAAGTTAATACTGGAATATTTGAGATGAAATCAGAGTAAAAAACTGTTAAAATGTGAATAGAATATTCCCGCGGAGGCACAAGCAGTGGCTGGTTGCTCAAGTGACCGCCTCGTGGTAAGCGAGCGTCGTGCTTCTATTTTGAGCACTTGAGTGGAATCAAAGCATCAACGATCGCCAATTCGACGTTTGCTTCTCCAATTGCAATTTGGACTCTTCAAGTCCACTACCAACTCTCAAATTGACTTTCAACTTAAATTCTCAACTTGATTTAAAATATAATTTTCAAGTACTCTTCTAAAATAGAATTCGAGTCATACCGTAATTTTAACAATTACTAAGACAAGATCTATATGATGTAACTATATCAATAATATCAGAGCACGTATGACATTCGTTGAGCAGATTTAACAAGAAAAAGATTATTAAGGAAAAGACTAATTTTTAAGAGTCATTTAATAACTTAAAAAATAATAATTTGGTCAAAATAAACTTATAGTACGTGTGTGCGGGGGATGTATCGATAATAAAGTGGCTTTAACATAAAAGTCCTTTGCAAAAGAAAGAGTGGGGGTTAATTTGGAATTTACATAAATTCTAGTCAAAATGGTTATACTGCTATTGTTGCCTTAGAAATACTCCAGCCAGTGGGTGGGAGAGAGAATATGTCAAGTACTGTTGGTGGACATAGACTTTTCCAAGAGTTATGCTACGATGTCAAGGAAAATTGTTAGATTTTTGCAATCCCATCAGCAATTGGGCCAAAAACACTTTTCTACCAGTCAATCACAATTTGCCAAATTAGCCCTATAAGTATGCAAATATTCCCTGTACAAATGGCATTTTCTCTTTTCAAAATGGTCCCACAACGAGCAAATGATCAATAACGACAAATCTAATTGCGACCGATTATTACCACGTCGAGAATAAAGTGAGATAACCTAACTTGTGGATATGAACACTTGTTCAAATGTACTACTCTCTCTTTAATGTCTCATAGTTTTAAATGAAATGATTCATAAAGATATAAGAGCATGCAAATGCTAATAACTCAAGTCACTTTTCGTGCGGTAAAGAAAGAAAAACAACATAATTCCCATTAGATTCTTGTCCAAAGCTGAAGGTGATTATATTAGTGTTAGAAACTTTTCAAGGCCTTTCTAAACTATAATTTGTTTCTCAGAGGTCATCAAATCAATTATTATTCACTTAGATTCTTTGCTTCACTTGATTAGGAGGGAGATTTTACACTAGAAACACTTTGAAGAAATTCAAGATTGAGATAATTATTTCCCACCAAAAAGAGACTATCTTATCAGCATATTTAGAGATCTTAACTCTATTCGACATTTTGTAACTAATTATAACCCTTTTCTGTGAATACTTTTCTGTATATTTGGGTTGGTCATTCAAATCTTTCATGATATGCTTGGCACGTTGAATTAGATAAGATCGAACAATAGAATTGACAATTTTTTATGCTTATTTCTTATAATCCTCTCGTACTACAATCCAACATACAAAACTCACTTTTATGACATGTCTAGTAAGACACATTAGACGGTAACGACAATATTTTAGAAAAAATTAAGCTAAATCTTGTACATTGTGATAAGTGTTAAATTTACACTTATTTAAGCCACCAAAAGTGATTTTTATTAGTATTATTATGATTTTGGGATTATGTAGAAGAAAACGCAGATTGGCACAATTATTGATGAAGAAGGACGAAAGTGAATGCAAACTACAATTTTGGGATCAAATTCCACACTTTGAAAATTCAAGGGACTGATTTGCACGAATTGGAAGCTATGAAGCATTGATGCATATATAATCAAAGTGGAGGGCAAAAAGAAATATGATTGAAGTCAAATTAAGTGTTGGAATAGAAATTAGAAAAGGAATCAACTTCAAAAGGAAAAGTAGTGGATTGAGAAATCTGATGGGGATTGAAAGTAAGGAAATTGATTGAAAGTAAGGAAATAACAGGAAGAGGACGAGAGGAAGGAAAGAAACATGAAAAGGAAGGAAAAGAAAAAGAAAAGGGGAGCAGACACGACATAAAGAAGAAAAAAAATAGGAAGGAGAAAAAAGACAAGGAAGAAAGAAAAAAGAGATAGACGGCGCAGGAAGAGAAATTAAGAAGAAAAATTATTATTCCAGGCAATCATTCCAGCAATTGGACAAGAATTTGAGGAGAAATTTATTACATTCGTCGTCGTTACAGCCAGAGGATTTTTATCTTGTTGAGTGCAATTACACCCGATGATGTTTTCCAACTTTTATTTGTTTGATTTCAATGTTACAGGTGGCTAAACACTTTTTATGTTAGGATGGATGATGTAGTTTAAGATTTTTTATTATATGCTTAATTCCAAGATGTCACTTTAGTACTTGTTAATTAATTATTATCTGTTTAATGCTTCAATTGTTTACGCAACAATTGATTGATTTAGAGATAATACTGAGATCGAGAGATGATGTATAATTCTATTATAATTCTAACTCGTGCAATAATTAACGTGGACATTATAAGAGGTCGAGAGATAATTATAGGCTATGCAATCCATGTTGAATTTCTATAGATTAATGCGTTCATATGTGTGTGAATTTATATAGAGATATAGGAAGTTCATGCATATAAATTGGATTAGTGTTGCTCGAGAGAAATCACTAACTACAATAGGTCAATTCGATCATTAGCACATATGAAAAGATAGCTGAATGAATTTGAATTATATTTATGTTAAATAACTTAAGTGAAATCGAAAATCCTAACTACCTAACATATAATCTTATCTATAGTTTTAATTTAAGTGTTATTTAATTTATTAGAACTTTGGCTTAGAAAACAAAATTTGATTTGATTATCATTTTAGTTTAAATTAAATCTAGATTAATTTAAAATTTTATAGTAAATAGTAGTCTATGTGAGACGATATTCGAACTTGATAAATCAACTTTATTATTTGTCATGATTCGTACACTTGCATAATTTCACGAACAAGTTTTTGGATAGTCGTGCATAATCCCACAGTGCATTTAAAACAGACGATTGTAGTACATCACTTGAACAACAATAGGCTAGATATTATATTTATGTTAAATAACTTAAATGAAATCGAAAATCCTATCTACCTAAACACATAATCTCATCTATAGTTTTAATTTGAGTTTGTTATTTAATTTATTAGAACTTTGGTTAGAAAACAAAATTTGATTTGATAATCAGTTATCATTTTAGTTTAAATTAAAGCTAGATTAGTTTAAAAATTTGTAGTAAATAGTAGTCTATGTGGGACTATAATCGAACTTGATAAATTCACTTTATTATTTGTCATGATTCGTAAGCTTGCGGAAAATTTTTGGATAGTCATGCATAATCCCGCAATGCATTTAAAACAGACGATTATAGTGTTAAGAAATATGATTATTTTATTTTATTGTTTATTAAGGGTAGAATAGTCTTTTCAACTTATTTTATTTAGCCTATATATAGTCTCTTTGTATCTAGGTTAAATCATCTTTTGTATTTCAATTGCATTATGGAGAATTAATGAAACCCTAGTTCTCTCCCTTTTTTCTTCTTTGTTTTTCTTTGAATTGTTTAACAAGGGGGATTTTTCTTTGAATTGTTTAACATATAGTACATCACTTGAACAACAATAGGCTATATCTCTCTCGTGAAGATTTGATCCTCAATGTTAAGTCAGATAAGTTCTTTGTAAGTGAAAATTCGCATTTTGCTCAATGAAATCTTGTGAAAAGCAGAGTTCACTTACAAAATTTTGTTTAAAAAAGTGATGCTGACTACTAAATTTGGATTAAGCCTCTAATGCATTGGTCATTTGTCTTTGTCAAATGCCCCCCTCCCCCTGTGCCCCAGCGCACAACAATTATCGTCGTTTAGTGAGAAGGGTTTCTTCACTTTATATGATCGATCGGGAGCTTAAGGATGTACGGGATTTGAAAGACTCAGCCTCCGGGGCCGGGCCACCTAACTCATGGATAAAAACCAGCTCAAATGATTTCATAAATAAGGTCTTGTAACAAAGTAGCTTTGATGATACAAAAACCACAACAAAGTTATGCTTTGCAATTTACAATAAACTACAATATCTACTAAAGCAACAGTTGCAACTCACTTCTAATGCAGCATCTTGAAACACTTCACAATACACAAACTCGAGTTGAGTAGATAAGTTGCTAACACGAAGTGTGCCATATCTATACAAAATTACAAAGAAAATTCATGTACCATCTATAGTTTTGAAAGGGGTTTATAATTTTCGGGTGAAGGCCTTTCAACTTTTGTGAGATTGACACGAGTTGTGGTATCATTTATACTAGATCTTCTTTTGTTGTTCCCTCTAGAATGCAGCTTTTAAAAGTATTTATGAACCTGAGTTGGAGTCCTCGTCCTTACGAAAGTTGCCTTTTCCACACTTTTCGAGCCCCAACAGAAATTGGCTTTGGGGTTCACTATCAATATATAAATCATCAGAGGAAAAGAAAAATCTTGGAATAAGAATTTATCACATTAATAAACTATAATTCAATACTTCTTTAACATGCAACAGACTAACTACAACTATACAACAGATTCGCAAGCGTTCACAGGTCATATCCAGAACTAGAATCAAGTTGTGATAATTTTTAACCTTTAGTTTCCTCAAAATGAACAGTGAAGACAAGTTAGAACAAATTATAACCTGTGTTTATTCTTTGTCCATGGATTTCTCCTTTTCCTTTCATGTTCCATTCTCAGTTCAATGTTTGAAGTTTGTTACTCTAAGAGGCAATTTGGTACACCTTCAGGGTAAAAGAATTTGACAACAGAAGTGTAAAGGGTGTGATGCCAGTCCAGCCCAATAGACGATGCTGAAATGGCTTTCTGCCCAATTGCTATTGCTCAATATATTCAGATGAAATGAGCCCAGATAAACCAGTCCAATATCCGGTCCGGTAAAGGTGTGTTTGGCTAATGCAACTTTAGTTATATTTCCTTTAACAAAAGTGTTAGTTTTTTTTGGACCGTGGATTGACTGTTCCCCATCTCGATGCGTTGATATTTGGTATTCGAATAGTTTTCATTCATTGATTCTGTTTTTATTCTTCCTCTCGAGGGTTTTCTAGATTCTTCGGGGTTCTCTCTTTTCATCTTCGTCTGTGAGGAACTCTTGAATCTGTTTCTTAAGTGTATTTTCTGTGTAAAATATTCGGAGCCTTCGATCTGGGAAACTTTCGTGTTCAGTGGTTTGGAGATAAACTTTGTAATAGGTACTTCGATCATCAGTTTTGTATAACGGTGGTATTAGAGCCTCTCTTGGTTGGTCTTGAGGCTTCGATTGAGTTTTGAAGGCTGGAAAATCATTTTTCAGTCTTCGATCTTCGATCGCCTGAAAATCGAGAAATACTAGTTTTGGTTTTCTTACGATTTGGTGTTCGTGACTTCTTGGTTCGGCTGGAACAAGAAACCCTATAAATAGGGATTTTTTTGGTTCTTGATCTCTTTTGCGGTAATCTGGTGGAACACCACCCCTTTTCTGTGACCTTCGATTTTTCCTATTACACTGTGGCTTGTCTGTTGTCTGGTTTGCGTTTTCAAACACTTAAATTCCCCACCCCTGTGTCTGCATATTCATTCCCACTGAGTGTTTTTTGTGTAATCACCATTGGTATTCAAACTGTGCCTTGACCTGAGAACAAGAGTCTCATGAAATCCTTGTGAATTTGATTATTCTTGGGGTGACTACTGTTAGTTCCCTCCATTTTTCTTTTGGTATATTGTTTAACCTGATTATGTTCTTTACTTTTTTGATTTTGAATTGTGTTATTTGTTGGAATTGTTTTTATCTATTTGTGAATAACTGTGATTTCTGATTACTGTTTATTGTCTGTGACCTATTTTCCATTTTTTTATGTGATTGTTAAGTGTATTAGTTGTCATCGTTTTAAAGGATTTGTAGATTCTAATCTTGCTGGAAATATTGACAACAGAAAGTCTACTATAGCTTACATGTTTACTTTGTGTGTTGTATCAGATGAAAAATCCCAACTGCAACTAGCTTTATCTACTACTAAGGCAGAATATGTTGCTGCAACTGAGGCAATAAAAGAAGCTCTGTGGCTTAAGGGTTTGTTGTCTGAAATTAATGAGTTGTCTAATCATGTTGTTTTATATTCTGACAGTCTAAGTGCTATACATTTGTGAAAAACCGAATTTATCATGAAATAACTAAACATATTGATGTTAAGTTGCATTTTATTAGAGACATTGTTTCTAAAGATGTTTTATTTCTTGAGAAAATTGCTACTCAATTTAATCCTACTGATATGGGTACAAAGGTATTGCCTCTAACCAAGTTTAATCTTTGTTTATAAATGTTGAACATTGATACTAGGTAATTTGATTGATGCATGTACTAATCCTAGTCTTGGTGCTATGTGGAGTAATCAATGGAAGCTGTGGCCAACAAGTACTAACTTGTAGAGAGCATTAAGTTGCTTGATAAGCCACTAACATCAAGGTGGAGATTGTAAAGGCTGGGATGCCAATCCAGCCCAATAGGCGATGATGAGATGGCTTTTTGCCCAATTGCTAATGCCCAATATATTCATCTGAAATGAGCCCAAATAAACCAGCCCAATATCCGATCCAATAAAAACATGTTCACCTAATGCAACTTTAGTTATATTTCCTTTAACAAAAGTGTTAGTTTCCCTGGACTATTGGATTGGCTGTTGCACATCTTGATGCATTGATATTTGGCATTCGAATAGTTTTCGTTCATTGATTCTGTTTGTATTCTTCCTCTCGAGGATTTTCTAGATTCTTCGGGGTTCTCTCTTTTCATCTTCATCTTTTGCTGCGAAGAATTCTTGAATCTATTTATTGAGTGTGTTTCCCGTGTGAAATCTGGTGAAAAGAAACGCTGTTGTTGTTGGTAACGTTGAGCTCTTCGATCACAAAAGAAGATGCACGTTTACTGTGAATCGGGAGGGTTTATGGTGAATCTAGGTTTTCATGGTGTTGATACAGACGGGTACAATATTCTGAGCCTTCGATCTAAGAAACTTTGGTGTTTAGTGGTTCAGAGATAAACTTTGTAATAGGTGCTTCGATCTTTTATTTTGAGTTTCAATTTTGTATAACAAGAAGGAAAGAAACATATACAGGTGGAGGTCTTTTATGACTAGATAAGCATAAAATCGAACACTTAATGGGAATATGAATACTTATTTACACAAGTTATGAAATCTTGAAGGGGTCCCTACTTTCCTTGGGTTGGGGTGGGGTGGGGTGGGGTGGGGTGGGGTTGGGGGGTGCAACATAAAGTAATTAAGTGCTTTTAACATGCAAGTTGCAAAAATGTGCTTCTTTGGTAAAGAAAGAATGGGTTTACTTTGTCTTTTATCATAAATTCTAGTCAAAATGGTGATACTTCTAGTGGGTGGTGGGACCAGAAATAATATTCACAAGTACTATTCATAGGCTTTTCAAATGGTCCCACATGGAGCAACATGCCAATGGTAACATCCCAAGATGACAATTAAACCAAGAAAATAGATTTGCGGTATTTGGTACTCGACGGAACTGAACGCTATGATGAATACACGGATAATAATTTTTTTATTTTTTATTAATACTATCAAATTTTATCTATCAAGCATGTCACGTACGTATGGTGAGAAGGAAATACGAATATCTGGTGCCTTTTCCTAACTACGAAAATTAGCAACAAGTGATGGCACAAGCATCTCGTCTAGAAAACATTATAGAGCTAATTGCATCTTATTCCTTAGCAATATATCTAGATAGCAATATATCTAGATAAGACCTATTATCCTCATCATGAATAAATTGAGAAGAGTTGACTCGTGAACATGAACAAAAGCTTATTTCACATCCGGTTCAACTTGAGCAAGAACTAAATAAATCAAGGACAATATAAATAAATAGTTTGTTCTTCTTCTAACATCTTATACTTTTAAATTAAATGGATCGCCAAGATAAGAGAGCTTACAAAATTTTTGATTAATCCCTCCAGGGGTCCCTCACCTTTCGTAAGTATGACATTCATGTTCTCACAAACCTTTTAACAATGAGCATGCAATATCCTAACATGACGGGAAATTTCTATTTAGACGGTACAAGGCCACGCACAGGCACATAATGTCAGATAGTGTGAGCATTCAGAACACACGACTTGTATTAGACACTTGAAGAATAAGCATCACACAGAATCTTTAATAAAAGATTTACAATCGAAAAGACAATAAAATTCTCATTAGATTCTTGTCCAAAGGTAAATGTGAATATATTTAGGGTGTGTTTGATAGGGTAGAATTTTCTAGGGAAGTTAGAATTCGTTTTTCATTTCCACCTTTTAGGCTGTTTGATAGCATTTTTTTTCCATGGAATTCGATTTCTTGGTTGTGGGCCCCATGTGCCCAATTCCTTGATTTCAAGGAAAATCAATTCCCACCATATTTTCCATCTTTTTTTGTTGTTTTTTTTTTTTTTTTGTTTTTTTTATTGGTCAATTAGAAAAGATTCTATCAACAATAGTAAAAAAAATTTTCCATTTCATAGATAATTTTCATGCAAAAAAAAGCCAAACAAATGATATTTTGCATGGTAAATTTTTTTTTTTAAATTTTTTTTTTTTAGCAATTGGAACAAATTATAGACTCAATGGTAGAAAAAATTATTATTTTCATGGACAATTATCATACAAAATCTAGTCAAACGGACACCAAACTTTCAACATTTTCTAGGTGGAAAATTATAACAATCAAACACAATTAATTACAATTCCCAGTAAAACAATTTCTAGGCAATTCAATTCCCTGTAATTCATTTTCTTTTCACCCATTTTCCACCTTCGCAATCAAACGGATCCTTAGTGTTACTAACTTTTCAAGGCCTTTCCAGACTATTATTGTTTCACATAGATGTTATCAAATCAATTGATTATTCACTTAAGTTCCTTACACCACTTGATTAGGAGAGAGATTTTACTTTAGAAGCTCTTTTAAGAAATTCAAGTTTGAGATAATTATTTCCCACTCAAAAGAGAGAATCTTGCCAACATATTTAGAGATCTTAAAAATGAACTCTATTTGACATTTTTATAACTAATTAGGACCATTATCAGTAGATTTGGGTCGGTCATTCAAATATTTTATAATATGGTTGGCATGTTGAATAAGATGTTCCTTTCCTATTTAACCCTGGTACTGCTTAGTTCAACGCGCCAAATTAAACAGTAACGATAATATTAACGAAGAAAAATAAACAAAATTTTACATATCATTGGAGTTTCTGTCTCAAGAACTCGATCTTGACAAGAGTCATCAGCCTTTGAGGATATATACGTCACTTGAACAACCATTGTTTCTACGTGAAGAAGGAAAAAAAAAGATCAACCATTGGCTTATCATGGGGAATGGATTCTCTCTTGTACAGAATTAGGTCCTCAAAATTAAGTCAGATAGGTTCTTTGCAAGTGAAAATTCACATTTTCCCACTTGGAATTTCATGAGAAACAGAGTTTACTTGTTATTTTGGCTAAAGAGTGATGCCGAATTACTGAATTTGGGTGAAGCATGAAGTATCTGATGCAGTGGTCATTTGTCATTGTCAAGTGCCCCCCACAAGCGCGCAACAATTACCGTGGTTCAGTGTGAAGAATTTCTTCTCTTCAGTTGACTCAAGAGCCTGAGAATATCCCGGAATAGAAAGGCTCATTTTCCGGGACACCTAAAGCTTTGTGTGAAAACCAGCACGAATTATTTCATAGCAATGGTCTTGTAACTAAGGATCTTTCAAGATACAGAAGCTGCAAGAATGTATATGATTTGCAGTTCAATTATTTGCACTTAACATTGATCTGAATTCATTCTAAGAAAACCTTCGTCTAATTGGAGTTTTACATACACTGTGACCTTGAAATGGATGGTTTACTTGACAATGTGTCACTCCAAATGCAGCTTCTTTAAACCGCTAACAACACACAACTGACAACTAAATGTTCAGGACACAAAGTAATCGAGTTGAGTATATAACTTTCTAACATGGAGATCATGAATATTCCAAAGAAAATTTTTGTGACACCTACAGATTTGTACCATACGTGTAGCAGCATTGTGAAATCACTCATATGGTGGCCTACATCTGAAAAATTGCACTGGGATGTCCTAACTCGAGTCCATTCGATGTAAAACTCTGCATGCGTAGATCGTGCAGATTTAATCCAAATGGAGCAGTCCCTCTGAGATGCGTCCTGATTAAGCTGCAATTTGGCAGATTGAATCCTTGATTAGGCAAATTAGAATCATGTTCTACTTTGATCTTGGTATTCATACTTGAATTCTGTTTCTGTGGTGAATGAGGCCCATCTTTTTCTGGTAAGGTCCATTCAGTTTCTGTAAGATTGACAGTCGTGATATCATGTATACTGGACCTTCTTTTATTTTTCCCTCCAGAAAGTTGCCTGATAAAGTATTTCTGAGCATGACTGGCAACTTGAGTCGGAGTCCTTGTCGTTACGAAATTCCGAGAGATATTTCTCCAGTCTCCTTTTCCATACTTTTTGAGCCCCAACAGAAATTGCCTGAGGGTTCACCATCAATAGATATCATCAGAGGAAAAGAGAAAGGCTTCGCATAAGTAACTACAACACGTTCACAAGTTAAAATCCTGTATATCGTAATGTCTAATCCTATCTAGCACTATAATCAAGTTATGCTAATTTCTAACTATTAGTTTCATCAAAATTAACACTATCAAAATATGTCCTTCCCTTTTGCTATGTCCTTTCCTTTTGCTAATTTGATGTGTTAGATTGCAAAAGACAGAAAATCCTGCTTTATTTAACTAATGACAAGATTTTAAAACAGTTATATAAAATTTACAAATATGTGAAGGAAAAATCACCTGTGTTCTTCCTCAGTCCATGGAACTCCCTTTCTCCTTTCATGATCTGAAGAGCGAGCCGATGAATTCCTCTTCCCTCCTGGACCATAGAGCTGTTTCAATCCATCATAGCCATGGCTATTCACCCACTCCAGTGTGAAAGAATTAATATTATTGGTATAACCTGGTATTGGATATAGCCCTGCTTCTATATCACTAACATCATCTACCAATTCAATGTACTGTTTGATCACATCACTTGCAGTCTTTCCAGGGATCATAGCTGCAACATTGTCCCATCGATCCGGAGTATCCTCATCGAATAATGCAAGAGCTTCCTCAAACCTCTTGTTCTCTTCAGATGTCCATTTTGTCCCCTTGTTCTCCTCAAAAAACCAATTTGAGGAAATCAAATATGATGCAGGAGATAGGGGTTCCATTTCCCAGTTCATTTTTTGCAGTTACTCTAACAGGTGATTTGGTGAACCCCTTCAAGGCAAAAGAATTTGACAATTGAAAGAGGTACTCACATACAAGTGGAGGTCCCTTATGACTAGATAAGCAATTAATCAAGCACAACACTTACTCACATAAGGTGAGGAATCTAGAAAAGGCTCCCACTTTCCTAACCAAGGAAAATTCAGGAACTGTGGAAAAAGTAGATCTTGCATGTAAATATTGGGATTCTTTAACTGATCAAAAGATATAAACATCTAAGCAAAAGTAAGAAAGACTAAATATTTAAGGAGAAATAAAGAATTTCAAGTAGATGGTGAAGAAATAATGAGAAAGATTTGTTATTTCTTTTCTATAATGATGGGGGGTTTGAATATACTTTTAGACGAGATACTTCAACGTCACATTAGACTAAATAATTGAATTTAATTCTTGCTGCAGCACATATATGAAATGCGACTTTTTGTGGTAGAGCATATTGAAGTTTCTTTATGAGTATAAATTTTTAGACGAGATGATTTAACATGACCTACTAACGAATTTACAGAAGAGAATCCATGTTTATCAGTAATTTGTACCTGTCAGTTAAGAGGGTAAGATTTTGAGATTACACAGTAATATTCTAATAGAAGAAGAGAGGCTTAGAAATGGAAAGTATTGAGAAGGATTGGTTGAAGGTGTCTGTGGGGTCTGCTTAAAGGACAAGCTGTTATGGGTATAGTATATGGATGCATCTGCCTCAGGCATTTTTTTTTTTTGTTATTGAACTGAAGGGAGAATTAGTGGTGTCCACATTTTTTGCTGCTGAGAGTAACTACTTCCTTTGTCTTGGTGCAAATGCGTCCCATCGAAATGTGTATTAAAATTCATAACATAAGACACTCTCGACATACTCTAACCCTCCTAATTTCGTCAAGAATGAAAGCCGTATTCCAATTCGAGAGCAATAATGCACGAAACCGAGAGCAATAATGCACGAAATGGCAAACAAACACGCTCAAAGTTTTAATGATGCACTCTCATAGTGAAAATTTAAGGCTACCTTAGCAGATATTTTAATGTGTTATGACCAAACTGATGTAAATGCTGATATTTCAGAGTTTTATTCACACTGTGGAATTGGCAGTGGTGGTCCATTAGAATTTAAACCACAAGCAAAAGAGTAAAAAGGTGTGAAAAGTTGCGAAAGGCTTCCATTATTGATGCAAGGAAAAGGTTTTCAATAGAGTATGAACCAGGCAAACATAAATGTGGCAAACACCAATGGGGACCGGCAGTGTAGGACCACTCCTATTTTACTTCCAACATCAACAAAAAAGTTAAAACGCGGAAAACAATTGTTGAGTTGATGGCCATATCGAACTAGGCACAACATGACACGATTGAATAATATAAACTGCATTGAACCCATAACGAGCATGTACTGGGCCACTCAATGGCTAGATCTAATCGTTTTGCACTTCAAGGCAATCGAGGTGTCAATTAAGTTACGTGATAGTGAGGTAGGTGAGAGTAGATCGTGGTTTTAGTTGTGGGGGCAAAATTGAAAATTGTAAAGAATTTTTTTGAAAATCTTGAAAAATCTATTGCAAAATATTAGATTTCAAATTTATTGGGATGGCAGTTGTAGATCCGCCCATGTGTGGGTATATGTGAGGGGTCCTTTTTCCATGCATTGTGGTCTATAAATTCTAAGCTCTACTTATACTTCAAAAGTTCATAGATATAATTATAACGGAGGAATAACACATAAAATTCAGGCCATGCTTATCACATTCCAACAAAAGGTAGGCCGTCGAATCATCGATTCAATAGATTTGAATATTTGAACTTACAATAAAAATGATATTTTTTTTGCCTCGAAACAAGTTATCAACTTTTGATCCATATTGAAACTAGCTTCTTGTCTGATATTTTTCTTAGTATGTATTTGATACGTTAGCTGGACTGAATAAAATAAAAAAAGATTACGTAATACATTATATAATTGCGCATCTTGGGTCTTCGGACCAAGTACCAATTTAACGTAATAAACATGTTATTAATTACTTAATGACAAAATATTCTTAAATAATGTCATTATATGCTGATTAGGATAAACTTTGGCCAAATGAAACAGCTGGATATTATGACATTATGAAAGGTTCATTGTATGTGTAGTACAAAATGGAGTCAAAAGAGTACTAATTACAAGTGTATTGTCACTTTTATGTCAAAAATTTTAAATTCCTACGTGTGCATAAATTATTTTTTTCAAAAGAAAAGTATTGCTTTCAATTATTGGAAGTAAGCTTGAAATGAGGGCACTGAGTGGTTGGTTTTCCTTTCTGATTTGAAAGCTTTTACAATTTTTTATTTTTATTTTTTTAGAATCATGCTATATGTACAATATTTATTGACAACGTTGGTTAACAACGTCCTACATGATATCATCATATCCATTCATTTTAAAAATTGTTTTTTACATCACATCTTTGAATTTTGACAACACATGATTGTCAACCATGTTTGTAAACTTAGCTTTATTCATTTTTTAACCGTCTTAGGTGGGGGTGTAAAGTAAGATAAGCACCATTTTATTTAGTTAAAAATTAAACTTTTAGTAGATTTAAATAAAAATTGTTGAAATATGTAGTTGAAAATTTGATAAAAGTTGTGTATTCCATGAAATATAATGTTAAAAATGAATTTAAGAAAATGGGATCGAACATGGACCAAATTTATAACTTCGTTGGACTCTGAGATGCTTGGCCTATGAGCCATGCAGTTTGGTCGTTTTGGTCGGTTGGGGGCTGGTAGAAGCTTGGTCAGTAAATTAGTTTTAATTGAATCAAGAGTATAATCATTTTTTCCAATTAAGATTTGACTTTCTAACGACAAAATAGATGAAAATTGTCCATCGATAACCAATATTCTACATATTTGAAGGTGAAGAACTTAATATGAAGAAATAAAGATCGTGGACCGTTTGCAAAAAAACTTGGCCTCTATTTGGATTTCATTAAAGTTTTAATGCATTTTCTCTATCTTCTTTTTAATCACATATTTTTTAATAAAATAATATTAAACGTAATAAATGATCAAAAACACGAGAAATAAATTATCATTCCCATGTCATATTATACAAAAGAAATGAGCAATGGTGTTCATAGATTTCAACTTAATTAGTCAAGCGTTAGAAAGTAAAGGTATTGCTACGTAAATAAAGTTGGACTTTTAACAATTGGAATGATTCTTATTCCATTTTTTTTAAGAGCAACCCAAGGAATAATTTGTAGTCCATTTCTTTAGTTTGACTAAATTAAATATACTTAACATATTCTTCTTCTTCTTACGAATTACACAATGAACTATGAAATGCTTCAAAATGTTCACTCAACTTATTTTCTCACTAAAAAAATTTGTTGACTTATTTAATCATGTGAACGGCGATTTTCTTGCATGACGACTAACGACGTGCCACATCATCAACCAATCCACATCAAATTTAAAATAATAAAAAAAAATCGTGTCTGTAAAAATTAAAAAATGGGTAACAGTTTTTACTATACAAATACGATCTAGCATTAAAAAAATGAAACAAAACTGAAAATCATTTCCAATTCAATCCAAAAAAATCCAATTGAGCCCGATTCACTGAAGTCACGATATGGGCGACGAACCCTACCCCCATCTTCTTCTTCTCCATAAATCCAATCTCCCCAATCTAAAGCATCTTCTTCTTCTCCTCCTCCCATCTGATGTAGACCAAACCCAATGTACCAGTCTGTTGCTCAACAAAGGTTAGAGAGGCGTAGATCGTGACCCAATAACTCACGATGACCAGTTTCGTAGACCATACCTGAATTTTGCACAATTCAAAACTTAAAATGTGGAATGGTGGATTAGATGGCCTGCACCATTCAAAATGAAAAAAAAAAAAAAAAAATTCATGTTCCGCCTATAATTTGACAAGTGCAACCACTGTTATTATCTCATTTAACTGCAATAAAAAGACTTCCTTTTGAAATAAATAAACTACAAATTCGAGGGTTAGGGTTCTTCAAGAAATTTGGGAGTAGGGTTCTTGAATCGCGACTTGAGAGATGAGGTTTGGAGTCAGTCGGTTCCGGGTTTGTGGGTGTTTTGTTTCAATTTTTAGTGCTAAAAACGTGTTTTGCATAGTGAAAATCGTTACCCATTTTTTAGTTTTTACAGGCACAGATTTTTTTAAGATTTTAAATTTGACATGGATTGGGGGATGAGCTAGCACACCGTTAGTCGCCACGCAATAAAACCGTCCTCCATGTCATCATACAAGTTAACAAATTTTTATTTTATTTTTAGTGAGGAATGAAGTGCAAACGGGATAAGTTGAGTATGCATTTTGAAACATTTCAAATTTTATTGAGTAGTCCGTAGCGAATATATAAGTTCATTGATTTTTGAACATTTCACTATAATAATTAAAATAACCATTTTCCTTTTATTTATTTTTAAAGTAATAATTTTTATTAAATAATACTACTTGTACATAAAGAGTTACAAATGATTACATGCAAATGAGGTGTTAAAGAGTGGAGAATTTTTATTTTTATTTTTGTTGAAAATTCTGACTCAATTATGCGTATATAAACAATTGTGTATATATAGCCCAACCAATTTTATTTGTTAAAAAATAAAAAACGAAGTTTTCTTTATAATCTGTCAATGTGGATACGGTTAACTTAGTTACAAGCATTTGAGGAAGTTGCAGAAAAGGAAGTCAACTATTCTATTCCTATCTCCAGCTTTTAGGTACAAAGTAGCAAAATCACATACTACACCATGAATAAGTGCTACATAAGAAATTAATAAAGCATTTGGAGCGAACGAGTAATAGTATTTTCAAACTAACTTCGTGTGAAAAGTTACAACTATATAAATCTAAATATTGAAATTAGTCAGGTGCCTTTAATATTTTCAGAAAAGAACTTCAATAGTTAAGTTTTAATATTTAACCCAAAAATAATTAAGTTTTAATATTTAACCCTTAAGTTTAAAGTAGTGTTACGCCTTGTCACCGAGGCTCCTAATGGAGGCTACGGTGTAGTCCACGTGGAGACATTGAGTCAGATATAACAAAATCAATAAAAACCCAAGTGGTCATGATAAAGAAATCAAAGAAGAAGCTGATGATGTTTGCCCCGAAGCTTTCTTTGGCCGACGCAGTCGTTGTTCTATCAAAAGCCCCTTTATTCGAAGTCCTTACTGTCTTTTAGAGGATCTGCAAGCAATCTTCTTGAATGATTGATGTAACGTGTATAATAATGAATGTCAGGATTGTCAACCTAGATTATAGGGTGGCTGACTCATTGTTAATGTATTAAATGCATGACGACTGAGTGATGTGAGGCTTCGGCCTGAGAAATTAGGCTACGTGGTTCTTATCCAATGACTACCACCTCGGTCAAAACTCTATAGATAAACAACTCTAGTAACATTTGAAGCGAATGCAATTATCCTCTCTTGCTGATTTTATATTCCTTTGCTTGAGTTAAGATTATTCTTATTTTAGTTGAGTTGTATGTGATTGTTTGTTTATATGCAACCGTCTTTGATCACATTGTCGGTGCTTGAACACTTTTGTCTCGCTTCGTGGAGCATATTCCACGTCCATAAACTCCACCCTTTTTCCATCTAGATCTCTAGTCAAAGCGTGTTGGAATTTGCTTGTGTGGATGCGAGTGCGCTAGTCATCTGTTGTCCACGTAATCCTTATGGAAAGCAGGTCAATAGATTGGCATCGTATGTAGGAGATTCGTACATTCAAACCACGAAACACCTGTAGAAAAAGCTGGTAAGAAGATAAATTTTTTGGAAGATTTTTGCCTTAGAAGAAAAGGGGTTTCTCTTGAAGAAATAACCACCAAATATCCCAAGAAGGACCGCTTGTTGGATTCCAGAGTATTTCTTGGAAAAAAGAATATCATTCACAGTAAGAAAGCCAAGTTTCAATTAAAGAAAACATTGGTACGAGTCCTGACAATGAAAGGTCAGGGCCTTGGAGAGCTAGTGAACACCATGAAGAAAGGGAACCTTCACATGTAACTCCAACGACTCACCTCGATTTCATCAGCAACATCAGTAAGGTGGATCAAGAGGCGAGTCTAGAGTAGTTGCTAGGTTTACCAAGGAAGTGTCCACAATGGCCATAAACATGAGGGATATTACCTAGTAGAATATTGCGATGCAAGAGCTTCTTAAGAGTATGCAACATTAGGGAGAGTATCCAATTTTCCTATATGCAGCTCAAGGAAATTTTTTTTGTCATAACCCTTCACAAGGTAATTATTAATAGGGCAAAGAGGAGGTTTAAAGCCAGATGACTAACTATCAACACTATACTAGGGAGGTGGCCCCTCAAGAAAGGGAATTGGAGGTTGATACATCCACAAATTATGCCACTGATCGACCTAATGAGGTTCCATTCAACTGTCCTCCAAATTTTGAACCAGAAGACATGCATCATATATCCATAAGTTTTTTCGACAGATTAAGCCCTAGAAAAACCTAGAAATAGGTAGGCTTAGCCTCTATTTGTACCTAAAAATAGGTAGCAAACCTACCTCAATTCGGAAGATAGAATAATCTTACTTACGGAAACCTCCCTCAAAATCCTTTACCTAGGAATAGGCATAAGAGAAGGGCTGAATAGGCCATGAATTAAGTAGGGTCATCCCAACCACCTCGGTAACCACAAGTCAGATAAGATAAAGGCTTTGACGAACCGCAAAGGTCTTGCGACCTCAATGATGATGATGACAACAATATAATCTGCTGACCAAAAAAAAAAAAGAGTCAACAGATATCGGGCCCACTCATGCTAAGTTAAGTACGATTCCGGTGCTTTCCTACCTGAATAACGATGGTAGTAAGGAGAAAATGGACGCGGGATGTACTTTGCGGTGAGAGACAAAACTGTTCAAGCTCCTGCGAGTGAAACAAAATCAATCGCGCTGACAACGATCACCGGGTTGAAACCAAACTAATCTACGTAGTACTAAACAAGGATATGTGGAGGATAGATGAAACGTGTATATGAGTTACTATGTTGTATGTTGAAATTTGCATAATAAACATGTAAAAATGGATGAAAAGTATTCAACTAAGCATTCGTATAAAATTCTCATGAGTTCAAGTATATATTTTGAATGTATGATTGTCTATTTATCAATCAATAATCCAAATCCCCTTTTCAGTTACAAATAGAACCTATTTATACTGTCTTGGACAGGGGCGGAGCCAGTGGAGGGCTGCACTAGGCTGTAGCCCAGTGTAGTCCAAGCCCAGGTGGAATAAAAATATAGGCAAATTGCTGTAGCCCACTGTTCAAGCCCAGTAGGCAGTAGCCCAATTGAACACCCAATTCATTCCAAAACCTGCCCAATTGAAAACCCAATTCATTCCAAAACCAAAACCTTCACAGATCACGGCTTCACCCAATTTTTCATTTTCAATTTTCACGGTTTGAGCTTTTGAGGGTTCCCTTTCGGCGACGGCGACACCATTACTTTCAATCTAATAAGCCTTTGAGGGTTCCCTTTCGCACTCGCTGCCTGCCTATATTTTTTGACATCTCGAGGTAATTTTTCTTTTCAAATGAGAATAGATAGTTCTGGTTTTCCATTTGGATTCTAATTTTTTCACATATATACACTTTCTGGTTGATTGATTTACTATTTGCCTGGTATATAAATAATTGAGTTGAATTTCATGCTCGATGAGGATGATTCCTTGGCCTTTCTGTTTGGTATTTCCGATTTTTGCGTATTAATCTGGATTTTTTTTATGTAATTGGTTTATCTTTCAGGATACTGTTGTTGAAATTACGTTTTCAGCATAAAAATGGGACATTTCTTAGCTAAGGTACATTTCTGTGCTTATCTTCTTTAATTATTAATCAAATTGCTTGTCTAAGACACTTTTATGTTGTAGAATTTATTTTGTTTGCCTACGATGAGCGGTTCATGAAATAAATCTATATTCTTAGATTTATAGATTGGAGTAACATTTATGTAGGTAAGCAGAAGGCATTGATGCAGTAATTTCTATGTTGTATCATACAAGGTTGCAGGTGATATGTAGCTATCGTCTTTCAGTCTTTCCTCTTTGGGTGGGTAAGCCCCTAGGTCAGGTGGGGTAGGGTATTAGAATTTTTTTTTCTTTTCCTTTTAAAGAGTTTATAATTTGTTATCCCAGATTTAAGTCATTGGTATTTCTTGTTAAATTCTTAAATTTGTTGATTTTGGGAATTGGGATAGTGGCTAAAAATCTTATCTTCTTTAGAAACATTGTGTTAGGCTAGTAATTTCCCATTTTAAAGTAGTTTAATATTAGTGTTTTCCACTATTAGTTAATGATATTTACTTAACTGTGATTGAATGAATCTTTGTATGTAGAAGTAGATATATATCGTGCTATTTGCTAAATTTTCCTAGTTTTGTCTTGGTGAAGATACTTGAAGGAATGAATGGCGCATTAAAGATTGTGCTAAATTAAGAATTTATTTAGGAAATAATAGTTTGGGAATTTAGCCATGTTAAATTTTCAAAATAAGAGCTCTGTGCTTATTACATATGATATTGGCCATTGAACGAGAATTTAGTATGAATTTAGATCTAAATTCTATTATAGATGAATTTTATGCTATAAAACATCGTCGGGTACAACTGTAATAGGTAACATTATATTACAATTTTTCTTGTTTTATATAAATTTTATTCATACACTGAATTTTTTCAACCCCCCGTACCATTCATTCCTGACTCCGCCCTTGGTCTTGGCCGACGTAGTAAACGTTGGATTAAAATCACGTGGCCTCGTATCCCTAACTGAGACTTTACATCATTGTCTATTTATACAATTAATACATTGATAAAGGGTTAGCTGCCCTATATAATAGGTTGACATATTGGTAAACTTCATTAAAAGTGTTACATCAATTACTTCTAGAGGATCTTCAACTCTATCGCAAGAGGCAGCGTCGGCTTCATAAGCTTTGGATGGGTTTGAGAGCCTCAGAGAGATCTTTGAGATGGTTCTCTAAGTGGAGATCTTCAGCTCCTTTCTTTGCTCCCTTAGGCGATATTTCAGCCTGAGTTAGAGTGCTTCGTTCGTAAGAAATTGCTTCAACATGGACTTTGGTTTGTAGTGCAAGGACTTCAGTTCTGCTCGATTTCTTTATATTTTGACCTCATGGGTCTTTATTTTGACTTTCTTGTTAACTTTCTGCTTACGTGGCTTGTTACGTGGCACTTTTACTTTGAGCCTCGAAGGCAAGGCGTAACAATAGTCCCTCAAGTCTAAGTATGATTATTTATGTAATGCATGAACTTGACTATGAAAGTAAAATTTTGTAGGTTTATAATTTAAAAAATACCTGACTTGTGCAAATCCCTATAGGTAATGTCTGAAGTGATTTACTTGGCAATATTTCGCCTTTTGGAACAACTCTAGAAGGGTTACTGAAATAGAGTAATTCCGAAGTTGTATCTTCCAAAGTTCATTCATATATCTGAAGCACTAGCTGAGCTGATTGAATTAAAGAGAGTCATACCACCATAGGGCCTCAAAGTTGGTAATTATGAGGCGCTTCAATTTAATAAATTTGAGAAACACGAGGTGTCCTTAATTATGGCACCCCAATGATCTGATGTCGTGGCATGTTTCCCAAATAAGACAGTTGAGGCGGTTAGTCTCCCAACACACGTAACCATCGCCATATTTAATGCGTAATGATGTCTGTCCCCCACGTATTTTGTGAACTTTAGGCACCTAAGAGTGCGTGGATCAGATGCTCAAATTTGGGATGCAGAATACGAAGCGACGATTTGTTAAGTGGCTCAGATTAAACTTTCAATTGAACAATCAAATGACCTGGATCAAGATCCAACAGCTAGGGTTGAGTAGGTTGCTTATAAAAGGCACAAACCTTTGAGAGAATTTCTTTACCTTTGCACAAATTTTTATGTCTATCCTTCTCAAATTTCCCAAATCTTCAAGTTTTCCTAGAACTCTTCAAGTTTTTCTTCTTGAAATTCTTCTAAGTCTTCTTTGAGTTTTTCTTTTTCCTCCTTGCTACTTTCATGAATTTTAGTATTCTCTCTTCTTCGTCATTTTACGAAACTCGTAAGTGATGTAAACTTTTCTTTACTTGTAAAAGCTTTAAACTAGTTTGTAAATAAATGGCTTCTTCAATATCTGCTATTGAACACGTAGACCTCAGCGAGATAGCTAGTGAAATGGGGGTCCAAATAATGGGAGTTTAGTTAACATCATATTTGGAGCAACCTTTGACATAATGGAAATAGAGTTGATCCCTATGAGCTCATTCTTTTATGGCTTCACCGACGATATCATCATCCCTAGGGAAAAAATTACCCTAGTAGTGGAGATGGGAACGACACATTGACTGCTCATCATTTTATGGAGTTTTTGATGGTGGGTAATCGCTCTGCTTACCATGAAGTGTTAGGAAGACTGATAAGTGTAGTTTATACACTTCTTCATATCCTTAAATCATGATATTTTAGTATTTTTTGGATTAAATTCTACCTAATTTATATTATATTATTTTTTGTAGGTAAAACTTTACGTTTAATGAAGAATTGGAGAAAAGAAAGCAAAAATGGTGAAAAATGGTAAAATCCAAAGATGAATTCCTTGGAGAAAAATTATATATTAAATGTGTTGAAGTTAAACGGATCTTAACAGATTTGTATTGAAAATTTTAATTGGAGACCCACACACACACACACACACACACACACACACACACACACACACACACATATATATATATATATATATATAACCCTAAACCTATATCGAGAGATATATAAAAAACAAAAAACNCACACACACACACACACACACACATATATATATATATATATATATATATAACCCTAAACCTATATCGAGAGATATATAATATACAAGAAACAGACGGAAAGAAAAAAAAAGAGGACAGAGGCGCAGAGAAGAAATCACGGACAGATAGGAGAAAAAAAAGAAGGAAAGAAGGAAAAAGAAAGAGAAAGATAAAAGAAAAAGAAGAAAATGGAAGAAAAGTCAAAGACAGGAAAAACGGCACAGAGAAGAAGAAAGGAGAAAGAGAAAAAGAAAAGAAAAGAAAAAGAAAAAGGAAAGAAATTACAAACAACAGAAATTTTCACGTTTCGTCAAATTTTGGTGATATCTTTTCACTTTTACAGGTTTTTATTTTTACAGTATGAATAACTAATTTTTATATTAGGGAAAACAATTTAATCGACTTGTGATCATTAATTTTTTTATTCAAGATTTTCGTGATGTATTTATTTATGTGTTGGTTTTATTATGAGTTTAATGTATTAAATTACTTGATAAATAATTTGATGATTATGTGGATCTCTTAAGAATCGAGAGATTAGTTTGAGGTTTAGACCATATAAAAAAATTTGATAAATTAGTATAACGTGTAGAGATACCTATACTAATTTTTGCGATCATAATATGAATTCTTAAAACAAGTGTTTTGTTTAACTAAAATTGATTCACATATAGATATGAAATTGAATTAGTTATATAGGCTCAACGGGGAACTCGAGAGGGGTAAATTGAATACAATAGAAAAATTCAATCGAATGATACATTAGGTTATGAATCTTGAATTAAGAATAAATGTGATTAATAAATAAAATTGTTTTATCATAATATTCATCACATATTTGTTTCTCCAATTATCCGTTGTTTGCAATTTTTTTATATTTTAAATTAGTTTAAAGTAGTTAAAAAAATCACAACTATCATAAATGTTTACTTATTTTTATCAAATATGAGTTAGAAAAATTAGATTAAGTCCTTAAATATAGTCTTTATGGGAACGATATCCGAACTTAAAGGTCAACTGTACTTCTTGTTACGATATCGTACACTTGTGATATAAAAACGCAACAAGTTTTTGACACTGTTGTCTGGTTCTATTTACTTTTAGTCTTAATTTATTTTATCTTTAACTATTATTTGATTTTACTTTATTTTATTAAAAAAAAAGTGTTCGTTGTATGCTCCGTACCCAAGGCGACGATCTTGAACCGTTTGACTCGAAAATATAATGTACTTTCAGACGAAAACGCAAAGAACACAAATAAAAACATCAGCCTAAAATGGCTGACGGTCAAAATATTCATATTCTTATTTAGCCAGTTAGATAAGTGGTCGCAAGAGTGGTGGCGACATCGGATCACCAACAAGAGTGAGAGGATATAAACGAAGGAGACTTGCTATTTTCAATGTTTTTGACCTCCATAGCCGCATCTGCGCGTTCTAGTATTTTGTATCCAGATTTTGGGGTAAATAATTTTTAGATAAGGGCAGAGTGAATCAATTTGATGAGCAACACTCTCCAATTCTACAGATTACCTCATGAAAATCCGAACACACATATCTCCAAATTTTTCAGAAATTGTCACAACTTTCATGCTCTCGGGGTTAATGAAGACGCTATTAAGTTGCGATTATTTTCATATACACTGAGAAATGCTGCATTGGAGTGGTTAGATGCCGAACCTCATGGAAGCATTACTACATGGGAAGAACTGCTTAGAAAATTCTGCAATAAATTCTTTCCACCGGCAAAAGTAGCTAAAATTAGATTGAAAATTCAAATTTCCAATTTTTCCTACAGAAAGATGGAGAGAACTATCACGAGGCATGAAACAAATTCAAAGAACTGATACAAAAGTGTCCAAATCATAGAATTACAATAGGTAATCAAGTACAGTAGTTCTACACCAGAATCTCACCACTGTTAAAATCTCAGATGGATTCCTTTGCGAGTGTTTCGATCATAGGAAAATCAGTACAACAAACAATGAATTTATTTGAATTCATTGCCACTACATATTTAATGTTTTCATCAGAAAGAGTGTTACCACCGTGGTCATCTGGGATGTATGAATTAGATAGCACAACATCTACCAAAGCGCAGATAGGAGCTTTGACAAAGCAGGTAGAGCTATTGGTGAAATCATAAATGAGAGGAGCACATGCAGTGATGGGTGGTCCATCATGTGAAAACTGTGGAGCTAACCATTCAACAGAAAACTGTATGTTTATGGGCTTTCCCGAGGAACAAGTAAACTTCATTCAGAATAGCTCCCTCAATTTTATCCTATATTCGCAAATATATAACTCAGGATGGAGATATCACCCGGATTTCAGATGATCAGATAATCAAGAAGGGAATAATTCAAATAATGCTCAGCTGGAGCACAAACCAAGTTTGGGGGAGATGTTTCATCAATATGTGTAGAAAACAGACAAAATATTCTAGCAGATTGATACTAATTTTCAAAATCAGCAAGTATCTATCAAAAAGTTGGAGACATAGATTGGTCAGATAGCTCAACAACTTACAGAATGTCCACATGGATCATTTCCAAGCAATACAATGACAAATTCTCAACAACTTACAGACTGTCCACATGGGTCATTTCCAAGCAATACAATGACAAATCCTAAAGAGCAAGTGAGGGCAATAAGAGTAGTGGAAAAGTTAAAGTATATGTACCTCCACTCCATTCCCCCAAAGATTTCGAAAGAAGTCGATGGAAGAAAATATTCATTCTATAACTACAAGGAGTGGTGTACAATTATTAGAGATTACTGTGAAACGACCAGAAAGAAAAGATGATCAGGAAGATGTTGATGAAACTATAATGGAAGAAAAATCTGCACCCGCCTTAATTGCGAATGAAGAAAGTATAGAAGCATCCACTGCCTAGGCACCAAGTCCAGTTAAGGCTTACGTGTCTCCCATTCCTTTTCCTCAGAGACTAAAGAAGAACAAATAAGATACAAAATTTAAAAATTTTCTTGATGTTCTTAAGTAGCTCTAGATCAATATTCTGTTGATTGATGCGATATTACAAATTCCAAACTACAAAATTTTTTTGAAAGAGATGTTGACAAAGAAGAGAAAGCTTCTGGAGTTGGAATTTGTGGCATTAACTGAGAAAATTAGTACAAGAGTGCAAAACAAATTGCCTCATAAGTTGAAAGATCCAGGGAGTTTTACTTTACCTATTTTAATTGGAAATTCTTGTGCTATTAATGCATTGTGTGACACATGTGCTAGTATAAATCTTATGTCATATTCTATTTACTAATAATTGGATTGGGTGAAATCAAATCAAATCAACAACACTACAACTAGCTAATACAACACTTTCAAAGACACTTGGCAAAGTTGAGGATGCGCTCATAAAAGTAGGAAATTTAATATTTCCGGTGGACTTCATTGTGCTGGACATATCAAACGATTGAGACTTTCCAATTATATTGGCGTGGCCATTCTTAGCAACGGGGTAAATTCTAATTGACATGGGGAAGGGTGAGCTACCCCATTTGAGAAACCTTCCACCAAAAATAATTGATATAGAATTGACGAAGAAGAGCCACCTGATCAACAAAGCTGTTAAAGTATAAAATCAAATTTCGGTGGACTTCTTGGTAGAAATAAAAATGGAAATATCAAAATATGGAGAGCAAAAAAATGGTGTATAAATGAAAATTGCACAAAGTACAATGATGACATAACTTGGTTCGAGTCACCATGATCAAACATGACACAAAGCTAAGCTAATGACGTTAAAGAAGTACTTTTTGGGAGGCAACCCAATTTTTTTTCCTTTTCATTTATTTTGTTTTTGAGTTTTAGAATATTTTAGTTTATTTTAAGTTTATTTGTGACTCATCATCCATATCTCTCTTCCCCTTAGATTTTCGGTATGTTAATTGGTTTATTAGATGTTAGAGTTAAGTAACACTTGTTCCAATTATTTGATCTTAATGTTTTATTTGATTTTTTAGGAACATGACGTCGCGGAACATTTAAACCAAAATCGATCAAGGAGCTAACATGATTAATATGAAAGCTAGCCATTGAATTACAAGTCATATCAGGGGAGTCTTTTCTTCACTTTCTTTCACACCCCTTTATATACGGATTTAGAATTAAAGACATTGAGGACAATGTCTAGTTTAAGTTTGGAGGTGCAAAACATGAGTTTTTATTTTATGTGCTTTTGTGTGCTTGTATTGTTTAGTAGAAATAAAAAAATATAATAAAAATATGTTGTTTTTGTGTGCTTGTGTGACCTAGTTGGTCTGACTAACAATGATGAATATATTGAATCATGAATTGATCTATGAATGGTGGATAAGTTGCAGGCTTAGATTAATTTTTGCTTTTCCATGAGAAATTTGATTTATATTGAGCACATAAATTAAGTTAAACATTGTGTATGAATGAATTGATTTCATAATTGAATATGTTGAAATAGTGGACCATATACGTTAAACCGAAAACCACTAAACTTCATATTGTTGGACCAAATTTAGAATAGTTTGGGGGGATTTTATTGTTGTAGGAAGATGTTGAGATAAATAGGGATTCCATGTATGAAATTAAAAATCTTGTGTGGATTGTCTAAGGTCAATATGATGCAATTTGGTGAAAATCTCAAGTTAGAGGTTGTTTTACTTGAATTAGTGTTAAATAAGGGACATTACACTAATGAAGGCATAAAAAATATTTTATTAGAAAATTTATCTTCTTAACTTTTATGACTCGAGCAATTAAGCATGCAAGAGTCTTTAAAACCTGGTGCCCTATGGTCATCTGACTTGGGGGTTATCGACGGAAAGCTTGTTACATGGGTCATTTAAAAATCTTAATCGAGAGAATACTTCAAATAAAGAAAAAATTACTCATATGAAAAAAAAATCAGAAAAAGCAGGTGCATGACACAGAAGATGCACCAAATGCCTTGATTAAGTCTTAACACTTGTTTAAGAAAATTTGACTTTTGATAAGAGATTGTTAGTCTAGTTAAATCCTAGAGATTGAAGCAATCAAATTTAATGAAAAATCCTTATTTGTTGAAATGATGAATTGCAATTGGTGAAATTTTGCCAAACTAGAGAAGTGAGGATAGTAAAATATCCAACCTTAGTTCACACACTGGAAAAGAGTGAAAATAATCAGTTTGGGTGTGTGTGAATCTCACGGTGATGAAAGAATATATGTGACAATTGAGGGTCGGTAATCGAAAATTATGAATTCATAATCCTATGCTTAATTCTTCACACACACGTTGATTTTTCATTGGAATAGTGTATTTTAATTTTTATATTGTGATTTTGAAGCCGTGCATAGATTTGATATTATGATTTCAATTCCGAAATAAAAAGTCAGGTTAGCTATCTAAATTTTGTTGCTTAATTTGATTGACTAGCCACCGATTAATTAATTAGCATTGCTTGTTTGTGTGTTTGTTAGATTTCAATTTTGTTTAAGGACAAACAAAAATTCAAGTTTAGGGGGTGTGATAAGTGTAGTTTATACACTTATTCGTAACTTTAAATCATGATATTTTATTAACTTTTGGATTAAATTCTACCTAATTTATGTTATATTATGTTTTGTAGTTAAAATTTTGTGTTTAATGAAGAATTGG